>SAYR01045772.1:17643-201996 GCA_004382745.1 Argopecten irradians irradians | reverse complement strand
CACACATTTTCTATTCGTCATGCTGATTCTTGAAATCCATAGGCCTAGTGAATTTTATTTATACAGAAACATATTCAAATGGATAATTATATGGCCATCATTTTTCGAATTCGTCTGTTAGATCACATAATGCAAATTGAATATTCTCGAGGTCTGTTAATTTAGTAAGCTGTTAAAACAGACATAAGATTTCTAGTCAAAAGTTTGTATACAAGCTTAAGGTCCACCTGGCTTATACCAGAACATATATAACTTATACATGTTTCCTCTAATCTACATGTACTTATGTATTTAGCCTGCTTTCAGTTGCAATATTTCCTATTTTATATATAATTAAAACGTCATCTTAACTGTATACTGTATATATATTTGTAAAATTCTCGTAACCCCATTTCAGGAATACATATATGTCCACCTTTGTGCTATAACCACTACCAAACACCTCACTGCCATTGTCCCCGTGACGTCACATCCGGTTATTCCCCAAATCAGCATGAGCGGCCGATTCCCTGATTAGCAGTCGATATACAGGTAAAAATCGAGCACTTCGGAGGGCGGTATCTCGGTACTGAAATGGCCGATTTTGATACGGTTTTCAACATTCTTGTCAGGAGATCAAAGAGAATAACATATCTAAATATTATTTTCCATTCCGTGTACACTTTAAGCATACAGGTAACAATACAGGTGAGTAAAGGTAAAAATTCAGGTTGTATCAAAGAAAAGTCAAATAAGATAATAAAATGAAACAAATTTAATTGTTGAATCATAGTAATAAGAACAAAAGACCATTTCATTTTCATTTGACGCCTTAGTCCTTGTAAAAATCCAGGTAAATACACAATAAAAACTCGTTATAAAACTTGAAAAAACATTCACGGATCCTTTATAATGTCGTCAGTTCATGAAAAGAAGAACAGTCAGTTCATGAAGAAAAGAACACTAACTTCAGTCTTCTATGGAATGTCAAGTCCTATCAACACACACTGTCCATCTGTTTTAGGAAACACACCTACTCCTAATCTGAATCCTCGTTAAGGCCAGGTAATAACACTGCTTTGTAGTTGCTGACGGTATGCACAGAGGAACTTTACAATCTGGGCACCAGTATGATGTCTGCTTACGATGAAACCTTACACGTTTTGATTGCCCTAGCATTACAAGCCACACAATCCCGTGCTGGTCGTGCTTTTTTAGCACCTGGTTTCGCAGGTATTGCCTCAGGAAAATGTCTCTCTGTGAGACGCAAAGGCTTCTCTCCTACATGCTTTCCCCCCTCTCATTCATGGGTCTTGGAGCAGCAGCAGCCTCCTGGATTAGAGACTGACAGAGGGACATACGGAAACCATGATGGTCTTTCTTTTCACCAGGTGCAAATTTAGAGTACAGCAGGTACGCATTGATTATGCATAAATTGAACAGGTGAAAAAAAAGTTTCTTGTACCATTTAGATGATTTTCTCAGACAAGAATAAGTAATGATTGATTTGGTCTGATAAATCTACACCTCCCATGTGGGAGATGTAGTCAACAACACATGTTGGTTTTAGAAATATCATGTGTATCTACACTTTGTTCAATATGCTAACGGTAGGGGTGTGAATTGTAGAGTGCATATGTACATCTCGTTTGTCATGATATTTTGTGACAAGGAGTTTTCCATTTCTCCTGAATATCATTTTCATTTTTGTGTAGCTTGAGAGTGGGATGTTTGATAGCTTCTGGAACACCAACTCTATTCTTTCTGAGTGTTCCACATGCATATGTATTATGCAAATCTAACTCCATAAAGAGTTCAGGTGAAGTATAGTAATTGTCCAGGTAAACATGGTGTCCATTACCTAGTAAACCACACCTGGACAACAAACTAACCACTACCTTAGTGTTGTGCTAAGGTCCTCAGACACATCTAAGCATCTGCATACTGGGTGCAGTATGAACTACCTGTATATATATCGAACCCTATGCAGTAGCCCGAATCTGCCTCGCACACCTGATATAATTTGATACCAAATCGGTTGGGCTTAGCAGGGTTATACACTTTGAACCTTAGATTGCCCTTCCATGGGCAGGTGGCCTCATCAAAGCTGAGGTCCCTCCCAGGTTTGTAAACCTCAATAAACCTGTCCATAATATGTGTTAGGAATGGTCTGATCTTATACAAAGGATCAAAGCCTACCTGTCCACGAGGTACTTGGTGATCATTATCAGCCAGGTGAAAGTTGGACATTATTACAAAAAAGCGATCCCTTGACATGTAATTCCTGAAAAAATGGCGTTTCAAGAGTATTGTCACTTGACCAGTAGTGGTGCAAGTCACTTTTTTGAACTAAACCCATCACTAGAATCAGTGCAAAAAACACCTTCATTTCATCGAGCGTGACAGGCTGCCATTTTTTCATCCGGCTATTTTCTTTCAACTCGCCGGTCAATTTTCTATCAGCATATAAATTCGTTTGAACAACAATCGGTTCAATGATTTCATCGCTGAGAAAAAGCTTTAAAAAGTCAACTGGATTAAAACTATCCATGTCAAGCGTTAACTTTGACTCGCCGGTAAACGGAGCATTAATAACAAGGTCATCGTCGTTGTCAATGTCAACATGCCAACCGGCACCAATGTCTGCCTCATGTTCTCTGTCGCGTCGGGAACAAAGTCACCCATGGGGAGATTTCCTATTATCCTGCCATCTATTAATTCCCCATCTACAGCATCAAACCCCTCAAAATCATTTTCTATATCTGAATCGTCACTAGCGAAGAAATCTAATACCTGGTCTTCATCGCTCCAGTCTACTGGAGCGGCCATGATGAGCCATGTGTTTACATTCGAATTCCTTTCACACCTGTCGTTTTTACAAGCGTAAAATCCCGAAAATCTTGAATGTGATGACGTCTAGCCCAATCAGAAACATTCTACTTTCGTTTTCAGGCATAAATTTTAGCAATGGGGTGAGGATACGACTATCGGACCGCCGATTGAAAACACCGAGTCGAGAAACGTCTTTTTTACGCGCATAGCAGTGAGGGCCATTTTTATCAACGCGTATATAGCCGCGTGTAGCAGTCTAAGGGTTAATAACAGATTTTAGAATATATGTTCTAATAGATTAGATGTATAATTACCATTATTATTTTCTTATTCTAGTAAGTTAGTACATGGCAGGAAATTTTTCTGTTTTGTAAATTCTTTCATTGAACAAGAAGCGTAAGTTGTGTGTAGAAAAAACAATTTGAAAATGTACGTGACCTTAATCTTGCTTTAAGCTTGACCTACTTTTCTCCTCCTGTTCTGCTGTCCACTGCACGGACTGTCTGCGTGTTTCGAGTTATAACCAAAATGTCATCCATGTCTGTCACATCGGACTCGGCAACAAATTGGCAGCCTTCGTCAGAGCAAACATAATTCATCTGGAAATGAAAGAAATTATAATCTTGATGTCTGTAATATATCTTTACAAGTCAGTCATCTTGTTGATGGATTGGGCTCAAAAATGCATAACTACTGCCCAAGAGGAGTATATATGAAATATGAGATACTACATAGGAAATATGAGACAGATCACTTCAGTACATTTTGAGAAACGTCGAAATTACAAAAATAAATCCTGGTATATAGCTACATTTGTAAATACATTTACATGATTATATAAAACAAACCAGCCAACAATATGTTACGACCAAGTGGAACATTGTCTGTCAAAAAGTCTTGGAGCTACACTACATTGCGGAGTACTACCAGTATAGTGCCCGATGAATGAGTATATATGAAATATCACTTCATTTGAATATTCCCAAAGCCCTGCCATAGGGCCAGTAGGGTTTTCCAGAAATAAAATTTAATTGCTTGCATGCATGGCCAAAGCAATGTCTACTAACCTAAATCTACCTGCCATCAGCAGGATTTAAGCCGTAAGTTCTGATGTCTTTAGATCCCACCATCATCATCTTGTCGCTGAGTTTGTGGGAGGAGCTAAGAAGCGTTTCCACAGTCATTGGGATCGCTTCAATACTCTCCCCGTCGTACTGGTACAGCCTCCGTCCAGTGATGGAATCAGGCGGGTAGGCATACCATTACGACTAATCTGGACACAAATTATTATCAGCACATGGTTATTATTACAAATCATTTTTGGTTTTAACTTTCATCTATCCTAGGAAATCAGCAGAACATTCTTTGATCATATATGTTATCTTCTATGAAGTCTCAAAAAACAAACAAACCTTTCTTCCGTTTTGTGCCTTACTTGTCCGCCATTTTTTCGTATCTTGTTTTTCAAGCGGTTACACATGCGCGAATTATATATTTCCCATCAGAATATTGGCAGGGTTGAACACATAGCTGCGTTTCACCTCAATATAATTGAATTCGATAATCAAATGAAAAAATTACCTCTCCTAACTTCTAAATTTTGTTATTAAAGCATGGGTCATGGATAATGAGGTAAGTTAAAAAGTAACGCCATCCTCCCACCTCATTAACAAAAATAAAATATTTTCTTCAAAATCCGAAATAGCTGACGCATTTGCCAAAAATTTTGTTAAAAATTCATAAAAAATTTAAAAAAGAAAAGGAAAAGAAACGTCTTAATTTTAAATCGTCCAATACTGAAAGTTACAATAGGCCTTTCGAGATAACAGAATTGCTGGGGTCCCTTGAGAAATAAAACGACTCGGCAACTGGACCAGACCAAATTCCATATATAATTTTAACCCTTAGGCTGCTGCAATGGTTTGTATAGTAATGGCTCTCAGTGCTGCATTAATTTTGTAAAATCTAGGGAAATGATAACTTAATTATAAATGGGTATATCTTGAAAACTATTTGCATTATGTGAATAAAAGTTATATGAAAATTGTTTGTTATTGTCTGTAGTTTCTATGTACGTTGTTTATTCTGCAGTTGCTCTTCTCGTTAAGCATACAGGTAACAATACAGGTGAGTAAAGGTAAAAATTCAGGTTGTATCAAAGATAAGTCAAATAAGATAATAAATTGAAACAAATTTAATTGTTGAATCATAGTAATAAGAACAAAAGACCATTTCATTTTCATTTGACGCCTTAGTCCTTGTAAAAATCCAGGTAAATACACAATAAAAACTCGTTATAAAACTTGAAAAAACATTCACGGATCCTTTATAATGTCGTCAGTTCATGAAAGAAAGAACAGTCAGTTCATGAAAGAAAGAACACTAACTTCAGTCTTCTATGGAATGTCAAGTCCTATCAACACACACTGTCCATCTGTTTTAGGAAACACACCTACTCCTAATCTGAATCCTCGTTAAGGCCAGGTAATAACACTGCTTTGTAGTTGCTGACGGTATGCACAGAGGAACTTTACAATCTGGGCACCAGTATGATGTCTGCTTACGATGAAACCTTACACGTTTTGATGGCCTAGCATTACAAGCCACACAATCCCGTGCTGGTCGTGCTTTTTTAGCACCTGGTTTCGCAGGTATTGCCTCAGGAAAATGTCTCTCTGTGAGACGCAAAGGCTTCTCTCCTACATGCTTTCTCCCCCTCTCATTCATGGGTCTTGGAGCAGCAGCAGCCTCCTGGATTAGAGACTGACAGAGGGACATACGGAAACCATGATGGTCTTTCTTTTCACCAGGTGCAAATTTAGAGTACAGCAGGTACGCATTGATTATGCATAAATTGAACAGGTGAAAAAAAAGTTTCTTGTACCATTTAGATGATTTTCTCAGACAAGAATAGTAATGATTGATTTGGTCTGATAAATCTACACCTCCCATGTGGGAGATGTAGTCAACAACACATGTTGGTTTAGAAATATGCATGTGTGTATTCCTGTCAACTTTGTTCAATATGCTAACGGTAGGGGTGTGAATTGTAGAGTGCATATGTACATCTCGTTTGTCATGATATTTTGTGACAAGGAGTTTTCCATTTCTCCTGAATATCATTTCATTTTGTTTGAGCTTGAGAGTGGGATGTTTGATAGCTTCTGGAACACCAACTCTATTCTTTCTGAGTGTTCCACATGCATATGTATTATGCAAATCTAACTCCATAAAGAGTTCAGGTGAAGTATAGTAATTGTCCAGGTAAACATGGTGTCCATTACCTAGTAAACCACACCTGGACAACAAACTAACCACTACCTTAGTGGTTGTGCTAAGGTCCTCAGACACATCTAAGGCATCTGCATACTGGGTGCAGTATGAACTACCTGTATATATATCGAACCCTATGCAGTAGCCCGAATCTGCCTCGCACACCTGATATAATTTGATACCAAATCGGTTGGGCTTAGCAGGGTTATACACTTTGAACCTTAGATTGCCCTTCCATGGGCAGGTGGCCTCATCAAAGCTGAGGTCCCTCCCAGGTTTGTAAACCTCAATAAACCTGTCCATAATATGTGTTAGGAATGGTCTGATCTTATACAAAGGATCAAAGCCTACCTGTCCACGAGGTACTTGGTGATCATTATCAGCCAGGTGAAAGTTGGACATTATTACAAAAAAGCGATCCCTTGACATGTAATTCCTGAAAAATGGCGTTTCAAGAGTATTGTCACTTGACCAGTAGTGGTGCAAGTCACTTTTTTGAACTAAACCCATCACTAGAATCAGTGCAAAAAACACCTTCATTTCATCGAGCGTGACAGGCTGCCATTTTTTCATCCGGCTATTTTCTTTCAACTCGCCGGTCAATTTTCTATCAGCATATAAATTCGTTTGAACAACAATCGGTTCAATGATTTCATCGCTGAGAAAAAGCTTTAAAAAGTCAACTGGATTAAAACTATCCATGTCAAGCGTTAACTTTGACTCGCCGGTAAACGGAGCATTAATAACAAGGTCATCGTCGTTGTCAATGTCAACATGCCAACCGGCACCAATGTCTGCCTCATGTTCTCTGTCGGCGTCGGGAACAAAGTCACCCATGGGGAGATTTCCTATTATCCTGCCATCTATTAATTCCCCATCTACAGCATCAAACCCCTCAAAATCATTTTCTATATCTGAATCGTCACTAGCGAAGAAATCTAATACCTGGTCTTCATCGCTCCAGTCTACTGGAGCGGCCATGATGAGCCATGTGTTTACATTCGAATTCCTTTCACACCTGTCGTTTTTACAAGCGTAAAATCCCGAAAATCTTGAATGTGATGACGTCTAGCCCAATCAGAAACATTCTACTTTCGTTTTCAGGCATAATTTTAGCAATGGGGTGAGGATACGACTATCGGACCGCCGATTGAAAACACCGAGTCGAGAAACGTCTTTTTACGCGCATAGCAGTGAGGGCCATTTTTATCAACGCGTATATAGCCGCGTGTAGCAGTCTAAGGGTTAATAACAGATTTTAGAATATATGTTCTAATAGATTAGATGTATAATTACCATTATTATTTTCTTATCTTAGTAAGTTAGTACATGGCAGGAAATTTTTCTGTTTTGTAAATTCTTTCATTGAACAAGAAGCGTAAGTTGTGTGTAGAAAAACAATTTGAAAATGTACGTGACCTTAATCTTGCTTTAAGCTTGACCTACTTTTCTCCTCCTGTTCTGCTGTCCACTGCACGGACTGTCTGCGTGTTTCGAGTTATAACCAAAATGTCATCCATGTCTGTCACATCGGACTCGGCAACAAATTGGCAGCCTTCGTCAGAGCAAACATAATTCATCTGGAAATGAAAGAAATTATAATCTTGATGTCTGTAATATATCTTTACAAGTCAGTCATCTTGTTGATGGATTGGGCTCAAAATGCATAACTACTGCCCAAGAGGAGTATATATGAAATATGAGATACTACATAGGAAATATGAGACAGATCACTTCAGTACATTTTGAGAAACGTCGAAAATACAAAAATAAATCCTGGTATATAGCTACATTTGTAAATACATTTACATGATTATATAAAACAAACCAGCCAACAATATGTTACGACCAAGTGGAACATTGTCTGTCAAAAAGTCTTGAGAGCTACACTACATTGCGGAGTACTACCAGTATAGTGCCCGATGAATGAGTATATATGAAATATCACTTCATTTGAATATTCCCAAAGCCCTGCCATAGGGCCAGTAGGGTTTTCCAGAAATAAATTTAATTGCTTGCATGCATGGCCAAAGCAATGTCTACTAAACCTAAATCTACCTGTCCATCAGCAGGATTTAAGCCGTAAGTTCTGATGTCTTTAGATCCCACCATCATCATCTTGTCGCTGAGTTTGTGGGAGGAGCTAAGAAGCGTTTCCACAGTCATTGGGATCGCTTCAATACTCTCCCCGTCGTACTGGTACAGGCCTCCGTCCAGTGATGGAATCAGGCGGGTAGGCATACCATTACGACTAATCTGGACACAAATTATTATCAGCACATGGTTATTATTACAAATCATTTTTGGTTTTAACTTTCATCTATCCTAGGAAATCAGCAGAACATTCTTTGATCATATATGTTATCTTCTATGAAGTCTTCAAAATTACCAATCATAATTCTTATTCTCATTTTAATTTCCATTTATCAATAATTTAAGCAAATAAATCATAATTACATATAATACAATCACATTCATATAATATAACAATTACATTGATTAAGTACATTTTAAAAAGCTCTGTGAAAAAAAACCATAGAAACAAAATTTAAATGAATTCATTAATAAAATTGTGATATATCATTTTAAAGACTAAATAACAGGTCATAAATAAATAATTGTCTTTTGATTTACAAATTCTATATATTGCTACATAATTTAGTTCTCTTTTCATTTACTTCCTCTAGATAATTTTACATAATTTACCTCTAACTTGCTTATACTTGACGAGAGTAGCGGATGAGAGTCAGCAGATATACTCCACACAAGTTTGCCTTTGTTGTTGATGTCTATGGCAGAGACATGGCCGTCAAGGGTACTCACAATCATAAGATGACTGGAAAACAAATAAATAATTGCACTTATCTTCTAGACATCTTTTTTTTGTATAACAATTCAATATGTTTTGTAAACCTGCTTCTTTTCATTTTTGCATCTTATTTTATTGATCTATATTCATAAGTTAGAATGTTATTTTTTCTTCTCAAAAATGTAAAAATACTATCATAGTCCATCTGAAAATTACTTTTAAGTTTTATAACATATCTGTTGAACATAAAAACTAACAAGTTTTAATTGAGATCTGAGCATAAAAGTACAATTTTGAAAATGACAATGCAACAACGTATAAATTGTACTTCATTTACTCTCCAGCGAAGTTTTATAGCTAAATTAAAGCACACCAGTTCGTTGATGAAGGAAGGTTCAAGATGGCTGCTGTTACATGTGGACTGGTCATCTTAAATTTTGGACTGACCTAAGAATTTAATAATGTTCAACACTTTTCCAGGATCACTGAATTAAGGACTTTAAGTAATAGTAAAAGTTGAATCTGACCCCACCAATTAACTGAAAGGCTAAAGGCCCACTATCTTTCTTAAATAAAATATCAAAGATTCTTATACACAAGAATAACATAAGGAAACTTATATTGACGGCCTTAAAGATGAGGTTTCAACACGTACAGCAAAAAAATTGTCAAATTTCCTGCATAATCGATGTTAACAGTGAAGATTTATTTCGCTGTCTAGCACATGCACTGATATAGTCAACTATCGTACGGTATTTAAAACGACAGGAAACTTAGACGACTCGCGTAATGATAATTCATATTTAACTCAATTACTTTAATAAAATTGTTCAGAGCATGAAGATGTAGCCGTATTGGACTGGGTCGATCATCAGTGACCAGGCAGCTCAGTTGGTAGAGCACTCGGCTAGTGTTCGGAGGGTCCCGAGTTCGAATCCTGGTCTGGCCGCTACCTTTTCTCCTCTCCAGTTACAAAATTGGCGCTCAACTAAATAACCCACATTGGTGGTGTTTGGAAGGGTCTTTTATGTCTTGGAGGGCAAAGACTGCGAGAAAGGAAGGAGGAGTGAAGTGGGATTGGACTGGGTCGATCATCGGTGACCAGGTAGCTAAGTCAGTAGAGCACTCGGCTAGTGTTCGGAGGGTCCCGGGTTCGAATCCCGGTCTGGCCGCTACATTTTCTCCTCTGCTGTTACAAAGATAAGACGTATTAACAGCAATCATATGACTTTTGCGACGACAAAATTATCAACATCGTTTCACGTTGCCATTTTCAAAATTAAAAGACGGAAAGGTGTAGTGCATGGGCCTTTAAAGGTGGCAAACGGTTGATAAATTCAAAACAGATTGAACTAGGCCTATAACAAGCAATCAAACATGCACTTCAGGTCACAGGGGCCCGTAACTACTGTTTATATTATAATATATATTTTCAGTCACTGGGTACGTTGGGATATAACGTACCAAGTGACTGAAAATATATTTTTTAATATAAACAGTAGTTACGAGCCCCTGTGTTCAGGTCATCATAAATCCTTTCATTGCCTTTGGTTACTGTTAGAAACCGTGTGAAAATGCTCGAATGCAATCACCTTTCCTTGTGTAGTTTAGGACAAGATGTCGGCTGTTGTCCGGATGAGTCAGATGTGGAGTCCCTGTAATTACTAGAGCCTGTTGTAAATGCATTGTTGTTATCCGCTAATCCGTCCAATATGACTGGATCTGTCGTGTCGGTTGCACCTATGCAACTGAACGTGTAGCAAAGTGCCCCGACAGATGTGACAAACCATGTCAGCAATGTCGTCAATCTTCTACTCCTTCGTCTACCCATCGAATCACATCGACACAATTGGGCATTGATGGTGCCAAATCTGACGTAACAATTTTCATCAACAGTGTAGGTACATGTACAGCAGACACTCTGTTTACCAACTTTGCTAAGTTTTATGGAATGATATCGTAGGCAGGTTTTGATTGGACAATTTCACCGGAAGTGAAATCATGCCGACGTGGTCTTATCGGGGAAATTACCCTTATGCTATTTTTAGAACCATCTTCTTGTTACCAGAATATTCTAGATCCGTCCTTAGTAGTTCAGACCCCAACCCGGTCCGGACCATTTTCTTAGTCGTTCTGGCCCTGAACTAGTCCGCTAAACCTGCCTATATTATTACGGTTTTTTTTTAGTTTTTTTTGCCAATGTATAGACTATATATTAGGCAAAAAAAAAAAAAAAATAATAATAAAAAAAGCCTAATAATATAGGCAGGTTTAGCGGACTAGCCCCGAACTAATGATAATGATTGGTAGTAGGAATTACATATTGTAAAGTAGAAATTTTATTTTTTGTTGTTGCTGTTTCATTGTTTATAAACATTATCCCAGAAACATATATATGTTTCTGATAATCCATAATTGAATGTTAAAGACGTCTCAAGGAAGAAACTGATCATCTTCATACGATATTCAAAAGATTTTAAAGCGTTTTCTTTCCAAAACGAACACAGTGGGCCATAAGTATCCGTCGCTGTTGTTCTTTTCATTCATATTTTATGATATTTTTACCTTTTTTTCTCTCTGAATTTTCCTCATCTCATCTACATGTATTGATGGAATTTAACCAAATTGGCATACTTTGAGTATATATTCATTGTCTACATTTTCAGCTCATAATATTTGCATATTTATTCGTTAAGTTAATTTTGATTTCTCGAATAGAAAAGTTAGGATCTCCAAACAGCAATAGATTTTCAGAAAGAAGAATTAATTAAAATAGATGTTTTGCTCAAGAGACATGATATAGGCTTTGCAGGGTTATCTCCCCTCGCAACACCACGAGTAAATCCCCTGGACACCGTGGTAATGAGTGACCAAGGCTTTGTAAGTGAGAAATCAGAAACATACATCTAATCAGAGACTTATATATGTTACTACTGTATACGAATATCAGGCTCGCTTCATAATATTTCATACAAAAGCAATTAATGTGCTCTCTGGTTTTACAGATGCTGCAAGTAAATTGCAAGCAGAAATATTGACTATATACAGTCAGAGATTTAAATAGTATATTTAAATCTCTGATACAGTTGAGTGTAAGCTAACCTTTACACCTAGTGCACTGGTAGTGCACTACTTTTAAACTGGAGTGCACTACATTGTACTACAGGTAAACTAGCAGTGCATTACACCAGAGATTTAATAACTAAAACAAATCCTATCAATATTTTTAAAGCAGGACAGTTTTATTAATTAACACTGTTGCCTTGTGATTAAGAAATTACCTTTAGATATTCAAACTGTAACTATATAAATATGTACACAATCGTTTGATGGATACAGCATAGGCATCATACATGTAGCTACAGATGTGGGTTATAGGTTGTATCAGAGATTTAAATCTCTAGTTTTACTTACGTTCATTCAGGTAACCACATCCTTTTCTATACTAGGACTACTGGACTTGTAAACCTGAGCCAGGATGTTAGTTAATTTACAGGTAAAACAATTCATGACCACATGGCAGTATTAGTGTCAGAGTGTTGAAATACACATATGAGAGCTATGAGGGCAAGAGAATAAGAGAGCTATTGATTTGAAAAATTTGCCATTGTCTTGAAGCATGTTTGGAATACACGTACTGTTTATGTATAATACAGGGACTTTGTATAAATTTAAATTTAATACATATATTTTAATAAACCGCTCTCTCTCTTTGAAAAAAACCCCAATAAAAACAAGAAACAAAACAATGTGTATATAATACATTATCTTCATTTTGAGAAAAAAAATATTATAACAATTAATTTTAATTGAAAGAATAAGCGCATTTTGATAAAAAAAGTAAGTTTATTATTATTATTTGAAACTGAACCACATGTGGTCAAGTAGACTGACCAAAGACTTTACTGTACTACTTAGGTCATACAGGTACAAAGATTCTCACAGCATGCTATCAATTGAATTGAATTCTATACCTTATAAGGTTTTGACGCCTGACTGATCATCAACTCATGCACGCTCCTGTTACATAACAATCGCTTTGGTGAAAAATAGATGCAAACATATATTTATGCATTTGAAATTTAATATGTTTCCCAACTTTGGAAATTAAACCTCGTTTCGCGGGGAATTTCCCCCATAGTGGTACAAGCACGAGTGTTTGTTTGATTTTTTTTGTAAAAACGTAGTAAATCAAATCACGTGCTTTAATTTCATTCATGCCATTGGCCGAAATAACGGTCACAATACACATTGGGAAACTAGCTTAACTTGTTAGCTTGCCCTGTCTATATATAGATATTTGCATCCCTCGACACACTTATATAAAGGCATAACGATTTTTTATTACGGTCCTAATGGCCCGGTTCAACCTTTGGGCTAAAATCCTCACGGCACGTGGTTTTACTTCCAAACGCGGGATATATCTGCATCTATTTTTTGTAGTAAACACGTAGTAAAACTGGTCACGTGCTTATACCTCATTCATTCCATTGGCCAAAATATAGAAATGTATTCTGGGTAAGGAG
Organism: Argopecten irradians irradians; assembly: GCA_004382745.1. Lineage (NCBI taxonomy): Eukaryota > Metazoa > Mollusca > Bivalvia > Pectinida > Pectinidae > Argopecten > Argopecten irradians. The sequence continues at coordinate 188,577 of SAYR01045772.1, read as the reverse complement.
TGATCACGTGATTGTGTCTTTACTTCCAAATATGGTGATAGTTTGCTTGCCATTTCTTCGGAAATATTGATTTATTTGAAAATATTTAGACTCCAAACTATTATCAATATTGCATGCATATGATTTTGACTTGCACATATGTACTGTTATACAATAAATAATGAACTGAAATGAATTATAAAACTGTCATTCCCACGTTTTATATATAAATGATATAATGCAAATTTACCAATTCAATAGGTCTTACCGTCTAATCTAGGATCAGCGAAGATCGGCTGTTCCCGGCTAAATCCGTAGAATTCTAAATTTAAATATATATATATAATTACTTGCTTTAGGTTTCAGAACAGATGCATATAACACAGGGAAAATAAAATCTTCGTCAAAATGTCAAACTATATATTTTAATACCAGGTCAGAGAAATCACAGTATTTGGAAGTATAAATATACAATCACGTGATCACTAGTTACCCATACTAAATTCCATATATTTCGGCCAATGGCATGAATGAAGTATAAGCACGTGACTTTTTTTATTACGTTTGACTACAAATAGGGGGTAAATCCCCGCTGACCGTGGTTTCATTTCCAACATTTGAATTTGCTTCGCAATATTATCATAAATGTATCATTGTTTAATTTCCATATTCTTTAATTTTCTGTTCTTTCCAAACAAATATTATATACATTTTTGTATGTATGAAATTCAATGTTGGTCTTAACTTTGGAGTAAAATCACGTTGCGGGAGGATTTTATCATCACAAAGGTTGAACAAATGTTATATTTTGTACACGGCCAGACCGTAATAGAAATTCGTTGTGTCTTTATATAAGTGTATCGGGGGATGTATATATGGACAGGGTAAGCTAACAAGTTAAGCTGGTTTCCCAGTGTGTATCGTGTACATATACATTTTTTTTACCTGCGACCTTTGTATGGCTCTATACTCTGGTACTGTGGTAGTATCACCGGTTGTCCTTGGGCTCTAAAGGATTCACAAGAATTTCTTATTAGGTTTTGAAGTTTATTCTGTAATCGTTGTGTCAAGACTGACGTACAGTTTTTAATATGCAATTAACATAATTCACATATCACAAAATTTAAGTCCAAGTTGTTTAAGTCATGACATATGAACAATAAAATCAGAGAATTTAAATCTCTGATAAAATGCATAGCGCTTATAAATATGATACAAAACAATACAAATGATTTTAATAATGATATAATTGTATTTGATTTGTCAAGTCGATTACTGAAGAGAATGAGAAGAAAAAATCTAACATCAAATCGATTACTTTGCATGAATGTTTCACTCAGTTTCAGAAAATATGAAAAAATAATAATCATTATGGGAGGTCAGGTACACGTACATGTATATAAATACCCACAGGTAAAAAAATTCAGGTATCTAACACAGGTGTTCAAAGGCACTACGTATACCCATTACCTGTATAGGGAGTTTAGGGGCCACACCTGACTTGACGTAAACTAGTGCACTACTAGTTTACATGTACCTAGCTGTAGTTTAAATGTAGATGGCTAGTGCACTACAGTACAAATTTCAATGTAGTGCACTCCTATGGATATAAGGTTAGCTTACACTCAACTGTGTACTACGTTTCTGATTGCAAGTCAAAATATTATATGGTATTTTTCAGGGATATCTAAGGAATTAAAAAGATTTTGGACGGAAACTTGATATGGGGCCGGATCGACTAAGGCCTGTATATACTACGGAGGACTCGTCTGCGACCGGAACTAGAATTTCCAAATCGAGCACGCCTTTCAACACATTTTCCCGCCATATGTCCACGTTGTTTTTGTTGACATTTTGTGTGTGAAGAAAAAGCAGATCCGAAATGCCTGTTGTTGATGACTGGGTGAATGATCCACTTGGGATCATTCAGAATATTTATGGTAAGTAACCGACAACATGAAACATATGTTTAAATTATATTGTGAAGGAAAAGAAAAAAAGACTTAATATACATGTACCCTGTGACCACAGGCGTCTGCATCTGGTTTTGGAAAAATAAAATATCCTACCCTATCCCCTGTATCCTACCCCTATCTACCCCTACTAGTAGTGGTAGGTTATTATATTTTTATCAAACCAGAAGCAGACGCCTGTGCTGTGACTTTGGTCAATGATTTGGTGTCCCGGGTTCGAACCCCGGTCTATATATATATATATATAGCTGATTTGTTTTAAACTGGCATACTAGATTCGAGCGACCATTTAATCTTGCAGTACAATGATTGCTCACTTAATGGACACAATACAAGGATTTATTTTAAGTCATATCTACGCATATACGTCCTTTGAGGATTGTTATAATTTTTTTTACAGCTAACATACTTTATTTTGATGTACAGTCAAAACTTTGTGCATTTGTGAAAAAACCTGACATTTGTAAATTTCAGATAAAGATGGTCAAGTCGAGGGAAAAGTAGTGAGAGACTATTTTATATCCAGATCAAAAGGCAATGCTATGTCATGGGTAAGTAAATATAAGAGCTGCCAATTTTATAGAATGACATATGTATATAATATATGCATTGCCATATAAATTTACATGATATGATTAACTGTACAATCACCATTTGCCATCTTTGAATTCATTATGTTCAAGTACACATGGAAGAAGTGATATAAATACGCACTAGTGTATAGGCGTACAAAACATCACTGGTTTACACAGGATTTTGAATACCTTAAATGAGAATTTGAAACTGAATTCAAATTTCATGATGATAATAAAAAACTATATATATATATATATTATTCTTTGTTTTTGTGAATGACTATCAATTATAAATTTGTCTATTGTCTACAGATTCCGAGTTTGAATGATACCCCTCTCCACACATTGAGACCGAACTCACTAGTTCGTTACAGATGCATGATCCAAGATATGTACGACCCAGAATTTTATTTAGGCTCATATGAGGTTGTCGACACAAAGACCAGGAAAACGTCCATGAAGTCAGGAAAATACAAAGATATTGCTGAGTGTGCAGTAAGTTTGTTACAAAAGTTTGCACGAGTAAATTAACTTTTCTTGGTATTAATATTCCGTCTTTGCATATTACAGAGTTAGTTCTCTTGCGGGTAGGTATCGATTGTTACGTCATTATTTTGTGAGCGTAATTCACGTCATTTTCTCCGAAAAGTATGATGTTACGCTCGCAAAAACATGACATCCCAGTCAGTACCTACCCGCAAGTGCAGATAACTCTGTAATATGCAAATCCGGAATACATTAACGAATGTTTATATCCAGAAATAATATATACACCATATATATTGAAAATGAATCTCCATTCAATTTTTAAAATCTGTGAAATATAATCTTCGCAAACTTGTTTTGAAATGGAAATTGCAAAATTAAATAGCCGTGAAAGACAGTTGATTTACCTTTTTGAGTTACAATGCAGACCTCTGACCCGGTTTTAGGATATCCATAGTAATTATATATATATATATATATATATAATGTGTCACTACCTGGTTGTCTGAGAATATGATGTTTTAATAACAATTCCATCTTTGTTTCTAGAGTTTTCAGCAGATTAATATGGATTCGACAAATAACAAGACGATGGACAGACAGACTTTGTACGGAGTACCCATACCAGGGGAATCCGAATGGGTCAAGGCTGTATCCTTTCTATACATCAACAATTTGTCTGTTTCATTTTAGGTTTTGGGCAGATTTAATCTTTCTTAGTAGTGCCCCAAAGCTTTATCATGAGTCAGAAGATTAAGGATCTTTGCTTTGGCTCTATTGACAGATATTGTATCTCCAGCGTTACTGATTTCCTTAACAAAATCCAGGGTTACACTGAACGAGTCGGAACAAAGGTCCATCCATCCACGTCCTATACTCCAGTACGCTGCAAGAGGGGTCTGGACGAGGAAGGGTCAGAGGTCAACAGTCATAGTGAGGCTATGGAAACAACAGATTCTGCCAAACCGTCTACCATGGAAACAGGCCAGAGTAGTACCACAAGTTTTGAAAACAAAAGGACTTGTGCCAATGATAGACCAGGTAAGAATGGAAGAGTTCTGTATTGAGAACTGGACTTGTTCAGTTCCATACATGGAAGCTGGGGTGTTTAAATTGTTCTGATTATCTTTTAATTTTTGATGTAGAAGGCATAAATTATGTTTATCATTTTGCAGGGACCTTTTAGTATTGTATTGGAGGCTTAATAAAAGCCCCTTTCCCACAATAACTTCGCTCTATTTTGCAGAATAAGACTAAAAACTTGAATATATATATATGTTTTAAGAGAAAATTAATGTGTAGTATTTTCCCTATTTAAAAGGTAGAGGAAACCTTTGAGAAAGTCCAGAATGAAAATCTCTGGTTTTGTAAAAATGTTGTGCAGAACTTCTTATTAAGTTAGAAGATAATTTGAATTTTTCAGCTGGAAACAACCCTGTATTACCAGACTTAAACTTTCCATTACCAGAGGAGAAAGGCATATCTTGTTTAGTAAAGGTAACTACAGTCAATTCTGTCTATAAAGATCAGAGGAAAGATGGTTACAGAGCTTTTTCTCACTCCTTTGGGAATGGGGCCCGTGGCTTTGACCTTGGGGAAAATGGGGGACAAATCCAAGATTTGGGAAAGATAATGAAATATGAAATAAAGCATAACAAATGAAACTTTTAATTTCCAGTGTAGTTTATGTACTTTTCTGAAGCCAATTCACAAATATTTAAAGCCTTAGCCAACTATGTACATGCAATGTTTTTGGATAGTCTTCAATAAACTTTGATTTTGGGAAATTTAAGGCTTGAATTGGGGAAAAATTAAGAGAATTTTCCATGGGGAATGGGGCCGAATCGGCCCCAAATCAGGCTGAAAAAAGGCCCTGGGTTAAGTAAGCCTTGTTTTGAAATCACAAAACTGAAATACTAAAAGGAACCAGACTTGATTGGCTGGTCTCGTTCAGCAGCAAGAGTCTCAATATGAGTTTTAACAACAGGGCCGTTTATGTTTATTCGGGAACAACCGGTTCGACCCTTTGTCAAAGTCATTATTTCAACTATAAATCCTGACAGACCTGCAGTTTTTGAAACAGGCCTGTGAGGGCTTTGTCAATTAGGCTTGTCTGAAAACAATATAAAATCACCAGGTCCGTCTTTATTCATTAACGAACAACTTTGTCCAACCGGTCAAACCGTATATATATAAAGGCCCAGGCCCTGATTTCTCGAAACAAAAGTGCAGACTTAAGTCAAAACTCAAGTTTTTCTCCTTATGTAACTTATGTTGCAATTAAGATTTAAATCAGTTTTTGACTTAAGTTTGTTTCGAGAAATCACTTGGATAGATCATCCGTATATGACCATTGAAGTTAAGAAAATCACATTTCACTCTGGCTTCCCTCTCTGTAAATATAATTTATCTTGGCCAGATCAAATCTTCATATACTACTCAGTAAGATGCAATTAATGTATATATATTATCGTAGGTTTACGACAACATCGATGGTTTCTGCGTCAACGATTTGGTGGAGTTTGTCGGAGTACTATCTGTTGATCCCTCGCTAGCACAGTTCGAACCAGAAGACCAGAGGTAAATGGGCTAAAAATGACAAATTAAAATCAACACTTGGTTTGATACAATATATCCGTATCATATTCCCCAATAAAAAACCACCAATATCAATACTTGGTTTGGTACAATATATCCGTATCATATTCCCCAATCAAAAAAACAAATATCAATACTTGGTTTGGTACAATATATCCGTATCATATTCTCCAATCCAAAAAACAAATATCAATACTTGGTTTGGTACAATATATCCGTATCATATTCTCCAATCAAAAACCACCAATATCAATACTTGGTTTGGTACAATATATATGTATTATATTCCCCAATCATCAGCCTCAAATATTTATTAATTTAAAACTTATTTTGGGATAGTAAATCAGTAACATATTACCCAATGATTTATGAGATGGCCATATTTATTGAACACAAAAAAGTTATGCTAAAGAACTCTATTATAATATTAGTTATTAGTACAACAATTTACTCTTTGGTCTTTCAAGTTAAATTCTCTAATGGGACTAGATCAATTTAATATGTTTTTGATTTGTGAAATTCAGGAATTCCACACAATGTAATCTAAACATCGTGCAATATTATATACTATTTGTAAGAAAACAAATCATGGATATTTTCAATCTATTTAAAATTAGGGGAAGTTTCTAGTATAGCGGACCCCGGAAGTTTAGAATCATAATATTAGTGCGCATGTCATCTGTGTCGTCAGTCGTTACTATGGGCCATGTAAACACGCCGCCATTTTGAATCACCGCTTCGCAGTGCCGCTCGGGGTTCGGGGGTGAAACCCCCGAAAAAAGAATAAAACAAACTTACCTTTACATCTGGAAGTCATCTAGACTGTTGTTGTGGATATCTAAGGGTTTTAATACAGGTCTAGGGCGTTTACAAGGAATAGGGACTTCATTGTCATCTTTGGAGATGGTTGGGCCAGCACATGTAAAAACTGACGCTGCCTTTTCTACGTCAAAACACTGTTTTATCAGTTCCAGAAATGTTGTAAATTTATCTGTTGCATTTGTTAAATAACTTTTCCTGACACAGTACTGGGAGAAATAGGAATCGTAGAGCGTTTTCACAGTTCCGCTTACTGGCAAAGACTTTTTCAATGCCCTCCAAGTGCTCTCTATGGTGTTAGTGCATGCACCGGTGTCGGGGTCTTTGAAGTGTTCTGAGTGATTTACGGTGAGATGTTTGTATCCTTCTGATGGCAGACATTCATATGATTTCCAGCAATCGCTGATTATTGTTGTTCCCGGTAAAATATGCTCTTTTATTATAGTTAAAAGAGTGTCTTTTGTGCGATTTTCAACACATTTAAAAAAACAACGTTTCGATTCCCTTTCAATCCCCCCAAATACCCAAACTCCATCCACTTGTCTTCCCCTGTGGTATTTTCTTTTTCCAAATTTACTTTCATCAATTTCCACGGTTTTGCCGATTCCTCCTATTTTTTGACTGTTTTTTTTCTAAAATTACTGTACATACTTCACGATTAAAATTAAAATAGTCTACAATTGTCTGGTTTGAGATTTCAAGTTCGTGTTTTACGTAGTTTTCACTACATTGGTACACCCAAAAATATGTGATTAATAAACATTTTTCTAGTGTCAAATTGCTGTTATGGAACCAACTTCCATTGCGCACACTCACTTTTTTCTGACATTTTTTGTTACTGCATTTCCAGCAATGTAAGTCACTTGAAAAGGTATTATCTTTTCTCAAATAAAACTTCCCTTTTTCACATTTTGCACAATGTTTACCTTCTAAACTGAATATCAATCCAATTTCAATCAACCAGAGTATAAAAGTTTCCAAGTTATCGCTCTTCTTATATAAATCCTTCAATCGGAAAACCATTGTATAAATCACACGTGTATTTTTGTTTACAAACAAAATCGAAGTCCGTGAAATCGCTTATTGCGCATGCTCAGCGCGTGCTCAGTTGACAACCAAAAAGAAATGCTGGGTTTTCCCCCCGTACTTTGTACAATGTTTTTGCCAGGATTCCTAGTTAAAAACTTTGTTGAAAACTTCAGTTTTTAACCAAAAAAGGACACGGTAAGCTCAAATTTTAACATTTTATTGCATAAAACCCCATATTTTTCATTTTTGACCGCCCGCTCACGCGGTCTCTATATATACAGGTCGCCGTCAATAAACTCGTGATATTTCGCGGAAAAAATGGGGTCCGCTATACTAGATGTGTTCCAAAATTAGACATGTAATTCCGCTCCACTACGATACTCTACGTTACGCTCCAATACAAGATCTAACGATGCCCCGTTCGGGGTCACCTCAGCATGACCCATATGGTTAGCCAATCGGAATCTTCAGTGTGGTTGATTCATTTGGAAGTGTAAACGGATAATAGTACATCCCGAGATGTTCCGATTCTAGGCCAGAGGTCATGCTGAGGTGACCTCGTACGGGGCATCGTTAGATCTTGTATTGGAGCCTAATGTAGAGTATCGCAGTGGAGTGGAATTACAAGTCTAATTTTAATTAGATTGAGGATATTTTTTGCATATTATCTATTCTGTACTTATATATTACAGAGTTATCTACCCTTGCGGGTAGGTATTGATTGTGATGTCATGTGTTTACGAACGTAAACATCACATTTTTTGGAGAAAACAACATGAATTTCGATCACATAATAATGACGACATACCGGTAAGGGAGGTAACTCTGTAAGATGCAAAGACAGAATAGGTAGTTATTGTAAGATTGTAGTACTGTAATTCTTGAATCATAAATCTTCTGTCTGTTCCAAAGCTCCCAGAACAACATATGTACAGATGCCTTTGAGGTCTCAGCAGAAGAGAAGAATGCTCATGCCCCACCCCCATCCCTGGTGCCACGCCTTCATGCCGTGTTTGGGACAAAACTAACGCATATTAACCCTTTATTAGCCCCATCTACACCACAGGAGGACAGCTTCAAGGAAGGTAAGCTTACAAAAGACTTGTCTAGGCTATCATCATGTCAAATAGGGAACTGAAGCTTGCTGAATGGTTTTGTTGATGCTCCACCACTGACAAATAGTATTTTTCCTCAATAAAAAACAGAAACAGAAGAATTAGTTTTTTTTCTTCAGTAGACGAAAATATTGAAAAATATTATAATGTTCTAGAAAATTTGAATTCTAATTTTAATTGAAAATTTAACCAACATGTGTTTTGAAGGTTTAGCATACAATAGAATAATGTACTTGAAATTCTTAAAACAAATAGATTGGATTGATGTTTACTAGTGTGGCAATGTTTGTTTTTAACGGATGATAAACACCTTCACCTCAATTCTAAACGACTGAAAAGTTTTAGGGTATAGAAATATTACCTATTAATATTTATCCATTCTTTTCCAGTTTTGACGAGATTACAAGGGGAGATAACTGCCTTACGACAACAGATCATGGCCACATTGGAGCACATACTGTTTGGAGATAAATTAGCAGCAGAATATTTCCTGTGCCATCTTCTATCATCTGTGTAAGTCGTTATTGTCTAGTTAATTGAATTTGTTGTTGTCTAGTTAATTAAAGTCGTTGTTGTGTAGTTGATTGAAGTCTTTGTTGTCTAGTTAATTAAAGTGATTGTTGTCTAATTAATTAAAGTCATTGTTGTGTACTTAATTTAAGTGTCCTAGTTAATTGAAGTTGTTGTCTGCTTAATTTAAATCATTGTTGTCTGCTTAATTTAAGTCGTTGTTTTGTAGTTAATTTAAGTCGTTGTTGTCAAGTTAATTAAAGTGATTGTTGTCTAGTTAATTAAAGTGATTGTTGTCTAGTTAATTAGTTGTTATTGTATAGTTAATTAGAATAATGAAAAGATAGGTTGACTTATCATCTACAATTTTATTTTCTGCATACAATTGCTATCAGTGAAAAAACTCTTGTGATAGTTTAACTAGTTCAGATTACAATTGCAATTATTGAATTTCATTCTGAATTCTATTAAATTCCATTCAATGAATTTGCCGCAGTGTTGTGCGTCTACTGCAGTGTTGGTTTAGAGTTACTTCCCTTTACCTGCTAGCACTGATATGCTAAGAGAAATCGAACTAATGGTCCTTATAAAACTTTAGATGCTATTCAATCTAGAACAAACACCAATACTGTTCTCGATAATGATTGTCAGTGTGTTTGAATTACTACTGATGCTAGCAGGTAGTACTAGATGTAAGGCGTGACAGTCATTTCATTGACTGGAATTCAGAATCCAAGAGTATTGTATTAGTTAAAATTGTAGGTGATCATCACCCTTAGTTGTAAAGGCTTTTTACCATTAACTGTGATAAGGATTACCACAGATTCTTCTACAACCTCTAGGCCTCCACATAAGTGGTTATGGTGATATTTTACCACAAGCTCTCTGTGTCTTGTTCGTGTAGTGGTTAACTTACTTTGGACTATGGTGACTGGTTAGTTGTCACTGGACTATGGTGAACTGGTTAGTTGTCACTGGACTATGGTGACTGGTTAGTTGTCACTGGACTATGGTGACTGGTTAGGTGTCACTGGCTGTTGGCTTTAACTTACTGTTAATATTCACACGTATCAACTTTTTTTACCCACAGATATGCTAGAGGTGATGTTATGCCTCTTGGAAAATTCTGTTTGAACCTAAGCTGCTGTCCTACGACGCCTGAGTACTCCGCACTGCTTCACAGGTTTATCTCTTCCGTTGTCACTAAGGTAGGCTGAGATACAGTATGAACAAGTGATGAATAGCTTTATCCTCTATCTACATTCTGTCTTTGCATATTACAGAGTTCGCTCCCATGCAGGTAGGTATTGATTGTTTCGTCATTATTTTATGAGTGCAATTCCATTGTTTTCTCTGAAAAGTATGACGTTACACTCGCAAACATGTGATGTCCCAATCAATACCTATCCGCAAGGGCAAATAACTTCTATGAACATATTAAAGTTATCCTATGATTGACCTTTTGGTTTTGTGACCTTTGATCTTTTGTTTTGTTACCTTTGACCATTTTGGTTTTGTCACCTTTGTCCTTTTGACCTTTCAGAGTCACATTCTTCCCATCACCATAGAGAACATGAACAAGGTCCGTTTGTGTCCCCAGAAGGATTACACGGCCAACCGCCTTCTCAGTGGAGTCCTACAGTTAGGGGCCGACACGTCGCTCATACTCGATGAAACGGTTCTTCAGGCGGGACAGTTGGACGCCAATGGTAATTATAACATCCCCAGACTTGGGAACTTCTACAGATTGTCCAGATTTCGTACGGATTTCACCTAAAAAATATGGAATATGGATTGACAAAAAATTACTAATGAGAGCAAAGACAAAATAGAAATACACTTGTTTTGCTTCGTTGTCTGTCTGTTGGAATAGATATAAAATCTATATGAAAAGTGTTCACTTAAAATTATTTTGGCATAAAATTTTGTGATTTCTTGTCAATCCGCATTCCATTAACGGGTCTGTCGAGGTCACATAAACGCTTTAGCAAGTCAAGCGTTTATGAGAATTTGTTTATGAGAACGTCAGCCATACCTTGTTGAAAGCGTGGTCAAGATGCATCTCTTGGCATTTATGACTACTGACAGTGTGGCAAAACTACTGACATCTAGTTTAAAATATACTGATAGGCACTGAAAAGGATTCCCAAGTCTGCATCTCCCATATCAATTGATTTTATTTGTTGTGCTCTGTTTTTTAAAACCATATCTATTTTACTGATAAATACATATATTTCCCTCTTTTCATGGTCAAGTTAATGTCTCCAAACTGTGATATCTATGAATAAAGTGGAATATATTACAATAAAAGTAACCTGAATTACTTTTTTCTGATAGGGCTGTTCCAGCAAAACATATATGGCACCCAGGGAAGGCACTTTTAAAAATAATATGTGCCATGGTGGGTTAAAAATAAAATCACTTCTGTGCCAGGGTGGCGTTTCAATAAAATCACTTCTGTGGGTGGGTCTATCTGAAGTATTTGTAACCTTTTGAAATAAAATGCAAAATTTGTGTTTTATTATTTTGCTGTCAGTCATCCTGACTACAAAAATAACTGTTGAGAAAAGTGTGAATTTCTGACAATATTAATACATTTTTCATCTTCATTAACAAACACAATTACTTTATTTTCTGGGTGTTTTGATATAAAAATGACCAAATATTTATCTAAAACATATTATATTCAATCAAACTTGGCAATGGTACAGAGAAGCAATGGATTAGTTTTGGCAAAATACTGTTGTCGTTATGATCAACAGATCTTTTGTTTAAATTCACTGGTATTAAGTCGAGGAAAGAGTGGATGTTCACAAGCTTTAGTGTCAATGTCCAGATGTCAACCCTTGCACTATTCTTGTGCAACATTTCAGTATCTTAGTAGATTTTCTGCTGGTTCTAGGAAGATTATACCTTTATACAAATTTAGTAATAGATGCAGCACATCAAACAATAGTTCACTACACCATATATATACAGTGCAATTATTTCCTAGGACTCTTTGGTGATGCTAGAAATCAAAATATGTAAACCTGAAAAAATGTTGAAGCAAAATTAAAAAAATTAAATAGCTTCTATAACAGCCTCTAGAAAGACTTGTGAAATTGCAAGAGCCATCACATAATTTTTCTCCTTGAAAATTAAAAGTATAATCATGCAGGAACATCACAAAGTTTACTTCGCAGGAAATTCAATATAAACAATTAAAGTAACCAGGATGCCATTGGATTACAGGTGTTAAGAACATGACTGCCCTGGGAAACTTGATTAACTGGCAGAAAGTGGAGTATGATTTTAGCTATCACCGACAAGAGTTTATGTCTGATGTCGCCGTTCTTGTTCTATCGGAGGCCAAGTCTCTTTTACCTGTAAGTACTGTAAAAAAAAGGTCTTAATGGCCTGTATCACTTAATCTTTTTAACTGGCATTGAACTGTACATCCTCGACTCCAGGGGTTATTATTGCTGATGTTATATCCACCCCTGGATTATATCATAGTAAAACTGGAGGCAACAAAAGAGAACAGATAATTCATTCCTTTGCTGTACATCAAGAGAGGCGTATAACGGTACACTGTTGTTGACTGTGGCTTGGAAGTTTTGCGTCGCTCTCTGTAGTCTTCAAAGGAAGTCTTTTGAGGCCTGTGATGGTGTTCAGCTTTTTTCTCCTGTTAAATTATAAGTTAGTCCAGGGGTGGATATAACGTGGGTGATAGTAACCCCTGGAGTATCGAGGATAAATACTGTATAGCAGGCTATTTAAACATTTAAGTTGCTCTTTGAAAGTGAGACTGCATGGAAATGTCAACACAGACATAGCCAGCCAGGAAGATGAATTTCTTCGTGATTTTGACGAATTTTATTTTTCTATATCATAAGAAATTAAAATTGATATGATAACACCATTTTTACTGACTTTAGCCCACCTTTGCCCGACTATTCACTCTAAAGTCATTCATAAAACACTTTTGATCCATGTTAAAAAGTGTTTATTGACTAAAAGTTAAGGTCATTATTTGAACAAATCTTGCAGTTCTTCACCAAAGGTTGCTATATTATGAATCCTGCACCCTGTTACATGAACATTTGAACAAACCATGGAGTCGTTCACTAAAGGATGCTATGTTACCGTGTTCCAGAGTGACTGTCTAGTTCCCCTGACTGCAAGTTTACCCGCGGGAGTTAGCCTACAGGACTACTTCTCCAGAGTGGATAACTTAATGAGTCCTGACTTCATTAACAAGTTTAGAGTGTATGTGACGGTGGCCAAGATGTTGGACTATAGCATGTCAGGAGACATTCAGACGGTAAGTGGATGTTGCTGGAATAACAATGAATATAAGTACACAGTCTACTACACCTTTCAACCGGGTAAGAAATGGTCACAATAGTGGAGCACTGCCTCAGAAAATCACTCACAATTTTCTATACTTTTTTTGTAGGTTTCCAATTATTTTATGCAAATACACTCATTTATATATTATTTATGTCCAAAACAAACACAACAATCATTCCTATTATCTACTGTACAGTCAATGGCGGTGACGATGAAGCCTGAAATAGCTGGCAAAATCCTTGCAGCCATGTATTCACCGGGCCTTAAATGTGTTTAGAGAATCATATATTCAGGTATTGTTGATTAATGGAGCGAATCAGCTTGATAATATTTCAGAAACTAGCCTAATGTCATATTGTTCATATTCAACGTCATGCAAATGTTTGAATCATTCGAACATAATACAGGTTAGTTACAAACATTTGACCGACATCTGAATCGAATGAAAACGAAAGGGATACCCACATGGCTTCATATTATCGGAAAGGAAAACAAATACAACTTGCTGGTTTTGTTTTAATGACAGGACGTTTTAATTATATCAAATTAATGAAATTATGATACTAAGAAAATATATCGTAAAAAACCGGTACAGGTAAACTATATCGCGGTACAATATTTTTTGGTGGTGTATTGCAATACCCCAATATACCGGTTAACCGCGGCAGCCCTATCAGTTATATTACCTAGTAGGTAAGCAATATCAAACAAGTACGATATTATGCATACAAATGTTTTAAGTTTGCATATTATATTCATTACTTTGCTCCATTAGCAGTAATAGGCACCAATTGTACCTCTAAAGATGACACCATTATCTTCTAAAAGTCTTCTTATCTACAACAATATTACACTTATACTTGGAATATGTCTGAAGATATGGATTGTTATCTATGTACGGTAAATATTGTAAGGATCTTACTGACCTGATCTAATTAAAATTAGACTTGTAATTCCACTCCACTACATAGTTCTACATTATGCTTCAATACAAGATCTAACAACACTCCGTTCGAGGTCACCTCAGCATGACCTCAAATGTTAGCTAATCAGTGTCTCGCTTATGGAATCGTCAGTGTGGTTGATTCATTCTAAAGAATAAACGGCTAACAATACATCCCGAGATGTTCCGATTCTAAGCCAGGGATCATGCTGAGGTGACCCCGAACAGGGCATCGTTAGATCTTGTATTGGAGCATAACGTAGAGCATCGTAGTGGATTGGAATTACAAGTCTAATTTTAATAAGATTGTTACCGATCAGGCTGAAGTGTTGGTCACCCAGATTATTGAATTTTATTTGTTTTATATATGTTCATCTTAATCTGCAGGCTATTCAGGATGATTTTGTCAACATCCGGAAAGATGACCCAAAGAATATGACCATAGACGACTTCCACAAACTTCTAAATTTAGTGAGGTGAGCTATCTTTCTAACTATATTAACCATTTGTTTAAAGATGCTCCACCGCTGACAAATGGTATTTTTTTCACTATCAAAAACGGGATCAGACGATTTGATATTTTTCTTCAGTTACAAAAGTTACTTACTTTACACCAATACAACCATTGAAAAGTTTGAAGTTCAGTTACAAAAGTTACTTACTTTACACCAATACCACCATTGAAAAGTTTGAAGTTCTAATTATACTTCAAGTTAAAATATAAAAAATAATTGTTTGCATCCCGAAAAAATTCCGTGGCACTATATCCTTTATGGAATGAAGTATTGATTGCGCATGCACCAAAGGCAAAAGAAATTATTTTATAGTATTTTTTGTGTTAATTAGACAGATATATACATGATTAAACACCAATTATTGTTCAAATGAAGAATACCATTTATGCTCTGTCGGCGGTGGAGCATCTTTAATGTTGAATCAGTTGAATACAAGCTATTATGTTTAATTCTTTGAAGAACATCTCTATTATTTTTGCACATTTTTTTTGTTTTATGCAAACATGCTGCTTAAAGACCCAATGTGTTTCGGAAATAATTTAAAAAAAAATTAGAAACAATATTAAGATAAGAAAATTTAATCGATGGCCTAAGATGATGTTACAATACCAAACAAATGCAAGATTCCCGGCATAATCTATGTTAAAGATGAAATTTTATTTCTTTGTTTTGGTGTCTGGTACAGTGAAAGTCAACTAACAACAACGGGAAACATAAGACGACACACGTTATGAAAATTGACGTTTGATTTACTCTAATCAAAATGTTCAGAAGGTGTAGAATGAATTGTAAACGGTAATAGCTATTGCGACTTTACAAAACAATCAATTTATTTTAAATTGAATTATTCTGAAGGTAATGAGAAGTGTAGTATGAATGGTGGGCTTTAACATTTAATTCGTGACTCTACAAAATTACATGTGTATCAAACTTGTACATTTATGCTTGGGGATGCTTTATACAGTGTGTAAGTGATTCCTTATTTCTGTTTAGGTTGTTGGCCATCAGTCACCTCCAGACTTCCCCCACACAGAATCTTTGGAACCAGGCTAAATCTATGGAGACTCAACGTAAACAACGACTGCCTCAATCAACGGAAAATCAAAACCAGTGACTGTAAACAACAACTTCCTTTACCAACATAAATAACGACTCCCTCTAACAACGGAAAATAAAAACCGTCGACTGTAAACGACAACTTAGGTTACCAGCATAAACTATGGCAGCTTTAAACAAGGGGAAATCAAAATCATTAACTGTAAACGACGATTTACTGTGCCAGCATAGGAAAATCAAAACTAACGATGGCAAATTAAAAAAATATTTTGAATGAAAATAATTCTTTATAGTGTTACACAGAATTACTCTTGACAATATATTGATGAATCAAGAGTGTGCTCAAAAGAGTTCTGATTAATGCCATTATGATATGACCACTGGTCAAGTAAAAGTAATGAATTATCATGTCCTTGACCGCTTCATTCTGATCTAGCTATCAGAGTTATTTCCCTTTGTTTCTGTCCCTAAGTGATTACTCTGAAGACTAGAGTGAGGCCATCTAAGTCTGAAATGTTCTCAAATGATAAAATTTTTTAGATACTTGTCACAATCCATTGATACTATTATAACTGTGATTTCTTTATTTGTTATCATATGAAACAGCTATTTTTGTTATGAATTATGAAAATATAAAATGTCAAACAAACAATATTGACTGTGTCTTGTATGTTAAACACATCAGACTGGACATGTAAAAACAGGGCCCAGTTTTATGAACATTCCTTAACTTTAAGGAATTACCTTTAACTTAAATTTTCCCCAGAGAAAAGCATTATAAAAGTTAAGGAAAATATTAAAGATGCTCCATCACCGACAAATGGTATTTTTTCATATCAAAAATAGAAGCAGACAATTGAGTGTTTTTTCATCAGTTACAAAAGTTACTTTACACCATTACCACTATAGAAAAATTTGGGCTTCTTCTTTTACTTCAAGTTGAAAATATGAAGAAGAAAAATTAATTGCATTCTGAAAAAATTCCAAGGCATTATATCCTATATAGAATGAAGTGCTGATTGCGCATGTAACAAAGGCAAAATGAATTATTTTATATTATTTTTTGTATTAATAAGACATATATATATACATGATTAAACACCAATTATTGTTCAAATAATAAATATCATTTATGCTCTGTCAATGGTGGAGCATCTTTAAAATCTGTAATGCTTTCCTAGGAAAAATTTTAAGTTAAGAGATTCCTCAAGATTAAGATCATGATTCGTTTTGAAAATCATAAGAAAATCTCCAGGTCTGGCTCTATCAACCTCAAAAAGCCTGGGGGCCTCGACGGTCATCTGACAAATTTGAAAGGAAAGGCTTATAGCGAAAAATCAGGAATTTTCTCTTTATAAAGCCCATTGTTCCTTACGAGATATATAAAAGAGTTCTTTGTCAACCTTGACATTTGTGACCATGATCTTGATTATTAAGTCCCATCACGTGTTGCTAATCTTGCAAGAATCTACCATGATAAGTGCCAGGTACATTATTCCAGACATCTAACTCTCTGGTTATTATGAGATTAGAAATTATGATGTTTTGATTTTAAAACAACACTTTTTGATTATACACAGAAATGAAATTTCGGAATTGCTTTCAAGTTCTTCCTGATGTCCAGCGTCATTTTGGAAAAAAAAAACCCCAATAGTATGCTATTACAGTAATGCATTTTAGCAGAACTTGTTAGGTTAAATGTAGCGACCAATGGCACCACCTTGGCGAATAACATTAGTGTATACTTAAAGTAACAATTTCTTATAGAAAAAATGCAATAAAATAGTAGTAGTAAACTAAGGGCACAACTGCCCCCCCTCCCAAAACCGCGGGAAGTACGCCACGCCATATTCCCCACCCGCCCCACCCAAACCGCGGGAAAGCCGGTCCCTCCCGCCATATTTAGTTCGGGAAAAGTTTGACCGAATTTTCAGTGTGTCCAGGGGATTATGTAGAGGATTAAGTACAACCTCGAGCATTCAATTTGCAATAATCAAATTTATCAAAAACCAAAAGTACCAGAACAATGAAGCAAATCAAACCAAGCAATATTACTGATTACAATCCAGAATAACAGCATTGTTTATAAAACCAATATACGATCAACTAATTATTATGACACGGAGGTTATTAAAAAGCAAAAGTACCAGAGCAATGAAGTAAAGGAATGTTCGTGAAACTGAGCCTAGCTGTAGGTGGTATGGTAACTATTATAAACACGGGAACATCATAAAAAGGATAAATGTTTTTTCCTCTAGGACACCATATAGTGCATCCTTGAACAAACTGTTAAATATGTATCTGACGTGCTTACATATTTTTCAATGAATATTTAATTTGTTTGACAAAACGATTAAAAAATAGTCAAACAAACAACAAAAAGAAAAAAATATTGAAATTAGCATATTTCGGATTGTGCCTATACTACCGGGCGTAGATTTCCTTGACGTGCACTATGGTCATACCTGACTCGATTTGTAAAAAAAAGCATGTTGTAATAAAACATAATATATATTATACATAATATATATTACGTATAATATATATTATATATTACAACATGTCATTAAAAAAAATGATTAAAATGATAACAGTAGTGATGGACGGAACATGTTACCCATGTAAGACTTACCAAGATGAAAAAAATATTTTCTAATGTTATATAACACAAAACACACATCGTCGTTTAATGCCGATCCCATCAAAGACCTAAGCGCCCCAGGAGAGCGCCCTTTAGATGTCTTAACAGTTTTGTGTATAACGCCAAGCCACACACACATAAATGAACCATAACCCGAAGAGCTCACAGATGAGCGAATACGCTTGATAGAGATATCGTCGTTTTTGTAGTTTTCTCGGATATATGCTGTGATATTTGAAGAAAAAGATGAATGTAGGCTTTTGCTCTGGGCTAATGGGTTACCCAGGTCTGTATAATATAAAGTGATTGTATCTATTATTTCACTAACTAGTTTTACTGATTACTAACCCTAACTCTGTAAAATGTAAAGTGAATGTCTACCAATTGATTACCGAAGTCTTACTTTGTAAAATGTAATGTGCTTGTCCACCCATTGATTACCTAACTCTATCTCTGTAAAATGTTAAGTGATTGCATTTACCAATTGATTACCTAACTCTAGCTGTAAATGAAATTTGATGTGTATAACAATGAATTACCGAAGTCTAACTCTGTAAAATGTAAAGTGAATGTCTACCAATTGATTACCGAAGTCTTACTTTGTAAAATGTAATGTGCTTGTCTACCCATTGATTACCTAACTCGATCTCTGTAAAATGTTAAGTGATTGTATTTACCAATTGATTACCTAACTCTAGCTGTAAATGAAATTTGATGCGTATAACAGTGGATTACCGAAGTCTAACTCTGTAAAATGTAAAGTGAATGTCTAACAATTGATTACCGAAGTCTTACTTTGTAAAATGTAATGTGCTTGTCTACCCATTGATTACCTAACTCTATCTCTGTAAAATGTTAAGTGATTGTATTTACCAATTGATTACCTAACTCTAGCTGTAAATGAAATTTGATGTGTATAACAGTGGATTACCGAAGTCTAACTCTGTAAAATGTAAAGTGAATGTCTACCAATTGATTACCGAAGTCTTACTTTGTAAAATGTAATGTTCTTGTCTACCCATTGATTACCTAACTCTATCTCTGTAAAATGTTAAGTGATTGTATTTACCAATTGATTACCTAACTCTACAATGTAGCTGTAAAGGAAATTTGATGTGTATAACAATGAATTACCGATGTCTAACTCTGTAAAATGTTAAGTGATTGTATTTACCAATTGATTACCTAACTCTAGCTGTAAATGAAATGATGTGTATAACAGTGGATTACCGAAGTATAACTCTGTAAAATGTAATGTGATTGTCTACCCATTGATTACTGAAGTTTAACTCTGTAAAATGTTAAGTGATTGTATTTACCAATTGATTACCTAACTTTAGCTGTAAATGAAATTTGATGTGTATAATAGTGGATTACCGAAGTCTAACTCTGTAAAATGTAATGTGATTGTCTACTAATTAATTACCTAACTCTAGCTGTGTAAATATAATTTGATGTGTCTATATTTGGCAGCACAGGTAAGTAGTATATCAGTGTAATCACGGAAGTTAAATAGTGATGTAAGTATGTTCAAATATATAGGTACGTGTGTGTGCATAACGCACACTTATAAAAAAACATTCACATATATATATACAACTACCTGACCCTGGGTATGAGAGACGGATCCGAACAACCCCGAACATCCAGCGAGGTAAAGTTTCTTGTGCATCACTTTCTTTCATTTCATCTCTATTTTAAAAGATTTTTTAATCACTGCAGATTAATGGTACTGTGTACAATGCAAAAAGAAGAGAAGAAATCGGTAAGGTTTGAAAGACTTCACCCTCGTTACTCCAGGGGTTACTAATACAGTCGTTATATACACCCCTAGTCTATCTCATAGTAAAACTAAAGGCAGTTCGGGAAAAAGCTGCCAAGACTTCATTTGGTTAGAGTTTTGAACCCTCCTTCTGATTTTCCTGAAAATTCGTGGACAATGTCGTCTTACCATGTTCAGTTGATATTCAAAGACATATATACGGGAAAACATTGTAAATTGTTTTTAACCATTTGTTTGTTTACAACCCCCCCACCTTGATTTTCACATATTAAGAATATATATATTATCCTATCTAATGCAGTTTATACACTTTCGTCATATCCTCTAGAAATCATTCGAATTTATTATTCTCCGAGCCGTGTTTGTTCTCCAAAATTGGTAAATTTGGTGAGAAAACACAAATGAATCATTCTCTTCACTAATTCTCAATTCTACACAATAAAAAAGTAGATCTCTGTTGTATTCCAATATCTTTCAATCACTTAAGTGATCCGGATTTTAAAGCCATAGTAAATTTGTATAGGTTTTATTGACATGGATTCGCCAACTGACCCAGTGGAGCAAAGGTTAAGGCGTTGGGCTTTGGAGCCAAAGGTAAGTGAAAGCTATGTGGGTTAAGTCCCGACGGGAGACAGGTAAGTAATGTAATAAATGTATTTGTTATCAATGTACTGTATATATATATATATATATAATCACATTACCGAATATGGTACCTTGTATATGACCACATTACAGAATATATATATCATCACATGGATGCGATTAAAATATATAAAAATGTATAGAGATAACTATATATTTCTATTTTTTTAACCCCAAATCGACCAAGCCCCAATTTGTTGTGGTACCCATTAAAAAGAACCCGTTTCAGACACTTCACTAAAGTGAGAAAAAACATTTTGAAAGGGGGTTCAAAAGGACCTCTTTTCACCTCATTTGAAGACTACAGCGTGAGTGACGCCCAACCTCAAGCCACGCAGTCAACTGTGCATAGTGTACCGTTGTACGGCTCTTTTGATGTAAATATAATGACTAAATTACCTGTTCTGGTCTGTTGCGACCGGGTTTATTCTGATATTATAGTCCAGGGGTGGATATAACGTCAGCGATAGTAACCCATGGAGTATCGAGGGTGGAAAGAACAACACCTTACATAACTAGGGTGTAAATGACCGAGTGTTTTTGGACAGTTTGTGTGATTTGAAACTCTTCATGGGGAACATCCGTGGTGAGTCAAATTTGTAACATGGATTCTACTATCGTATTAAACAATTCATTGTTTTTATAGTGTGTATACTGGAATAGGGTTGTCTGTCTGTAGACACAACTTTGTCAGGCAAACTCTTCCTAAACTAGTTGGCAGATTTTGATAACATTTGGTACACAGAACCCTGGTATAAAGGTTAGTTGAGTAAACTATAAAGGGTTTTGCAATGTCCTATATTAAGTAGTAACTATTAAATTAGTGAAGCGGGTATATTAGTCGTCCACGCTGGCGACAGCCCTAGTTAATTTTGTGGTTGGTTCCACAATACCCATGAAAACAATAAAATTATATGTGCCGTAGTTTCCATACTCACGAATCAAGAAGAGCTTGTAATATGATATTCACCGTCAAAATTCACCAACT
Organism: Argopecten irradians irradians; assembly: GCA_004382745.1. NCBI lineage: Eukaryota > Metazoa > Mollusca > Bivalvia > Pectinida > Pectinidae > Argopecten > Argopecten irradians. The sequence continues at coordinate 166,587 of SAYR01045772.1, read as the reverse complement.
TTTTGAGCATTTCAATAATTACACTGTATATGTTTTAATTTTACAGCTAAAAATATGAGCTCAAAAGGATTTTTTGGCAAAATTTTGGCAGTTCTACCAAAAATCATAATATTTACGTCTATATTGCGGTGAAATTAAAGCATACGGTCAGGCAATGAAGCCAAGTTGTGGTCTATATTTTCATTTAACATTTTTACACTGTTTTTAGTAATTGTGAAGTGTCTTTTGCATGTATGTTTTCATCTAAACAAGCATAAAACATGTATCTGTGCATTTTGTGTTGTAACTAATCATTCGATTACTGAAGAAGAAAAAAAGTCAAATATTTCGCCGGTTATGAAACATGAAACTTTAAAAGTTTCTACAGTACGGAAAAAAGTAAATATTCAAAGGTGTACAACACGAATATACCGCAGTCTCCCAAAACACGCACCTCGCACTTCACACGACGCTGCACACTACATACATGGGAGGCCGTCCATACAAGATCTTTGCTGTTAATTTAATCAAACAAACAAATCATAGATATACTAGGTAGGTCGGGAAACAGTCGAGAAGGTAAAGTGTGAAATGAAAGTCGAGCATAGAAACTCGTTTTCTTATCTTATCAGCAGCATGCGTGATAATGCATAGGTTCTTGTCTCGGTACAAATGTAATATTCTACACAACTTTGTATTTCACAATTCACTTTGCCGCATGCCTTAGAAGGTAAGAATATGTCTTCATATAGCACAGTTACTGCTACCTAAACCGCTATATATGTATATATATATATTTGTAATAAAAAAGAGTTCTTTTTTCTTAATATTTTGTTGATCATTTTGAAATATATGTTTCTCAGGTTCATTTATATATTTTATCTTACAAAATTCGGTATTCACGTGAAGCGTATAACGGAGGTAACTATAAACAGCCAAATGCGCTAGTGCAGCATGGAAACGAGTTAAAAGATGCGGGGACCAATTTTAATGTTTGACTGGGTTCCGACCATTGGAGACCTGTGAATCTTGGTCCTTCATATACCAATAGCTAATCTTTTTGACCATTGTTCTAATTTCATTCCAGGTCAAGGCCATTTCCATTAGATCGGTAGTGTACTGGACCAGATTGTGTGTATACTATTTACGTTTACATATTTTGATGTTGCATTATCAAGGAAAATAGATATGTGAAAATGAATAAACAAAAACTTGATTAAATGATCGGTAATCCATACTGTTTATGATTTATTCTGGTTGTAAAGCAACTTAAAGGTACTCCACCGCTGACAAAGGATATTTTTTTCTCTATCAAAAACAGCAGATGAATTAGCAATTTTCTCAAGTTACAAAAGTTACTTACTTTACACCCTTACCACTATTGAAAAAATTGAGTTTCTACTTTTACTTCAAGATACAAAAATTAAAAGTAATTAATTGTTTCCCGAAAAAAAACCTCCATGCCACTAAGTCCTATAAGGAGTGAAAGTAAAATAAATTGTTTTATATTATTGTTTTTGTTAAATGCACATATATTAACATGAATAACCATCAACGTAATAATTCGTTTAAAAGATATAAAAAATATGCATGTCTACAGTGCCTTAGTGACTGATACTAAAGTACATAGGTCCGAAAAAAAAATTAAAATATGGCTGACCTTTTTAGAGGTTTTTTGTCCACCGCTAACATTTGATTACCTATAATAATCAAAAGCGCCTCGATTTTTTTTTACAATTTTTTAAGTGTCCTGGATGCTAATTATGACAAATACAGTACTAGGAACACATGCTTTGGGTCCCAAACGACAATTTCATTTGATCTGTGAGACGAAGACCACATTTTCCTATCCCTTTTGGTGGTATTTTATAGTTTTTCCAATAGAATAAAACATTTCACATAAATAACTATTTTTTATGTTTAAAGATGCTCCATCGCCGACAGAGCATAAATGATATCTATCTTTTGAACAATAATTGGTGTTTAGTCGTGTATATATGTCTGATTAACACAAAAAAATAATATAAAATTTATTTTGCTTTTGGTGCATGCGCAATCAGTACTTCATTCCATATATGATATAATGCCACAGAATTTTTTTTTCGGGATGCAATTAATTATTTTTCATATTTTTAACTTCAATTAAAAATAAAAACTCAAACTTTTCAATGGTGGTAATGGCGTAAAGTAAGTAACTTTTGTAACTGAAGAAAAAATACTAAATCGTCTGCTTCTGGTTTTGATAGTGAAAAAACACCATTTGTCAGCGGTGGAGCATCTTTAGTAATAACTACGACCTTCTAGATGCTTTGGTAGATTGATTGACTGAGCTTAACATCGTGTAAACAAATAAGCTCGCACAAAACCATCCTCTCCTGTATCGAATGTGTTGCGTGTGTTTTAGTAGGCTGTGGTATACTCGTGTCGCAGTTTCTTGTAGTAATGGAACTCTTGGCCTTTTTTTTATATAAAAATACCTCACTGAATCATGCGACCAGGACCCGGTTTCGTGAACATTCCTTAAATAAAAGTCTCCATAGGAAAGCATTACAGAAGTTAAGGAAAATGCTTAAATTAAGGAACCTTCGTCAAAATATGTGATGCTTTCCTATGGAAAATTTAAAGTTAAGGAATATTTGTGAAACTAGGCCTTGATTTACTGAACAACACCCCCAACTCGGTAACACAATACTTACATTTCACTTTTATATATTAGTCTTTATTTTTTGTTTTTGAAATAGCAGTTCCTGCTTTTAACCCTAATGAACAAAATACTTACTCCTCTGGAACCCTTGATCCAATCCTTTGTGTACTACTTCATGAGATATTGGTATTTTACCAACGGAGATAAGATTTAAAAAACAAATGGTTTCCCTTTTCACACAGTTTTTAACCAGTCCTATCCTCGAAACTCCAGGGGTTACTATCACTGTCATTATATCCAACCCTGGATATCTCATAGCAAAACTGAATGCAACATAATAGAAAAGGTAAAAGTTCGTTCGATGTACATCAAATGAGCCGTATAACGGTAGACTGTGGTTGGTTGTGCGGCTTTGAAATTGGGCGTCGCTCTCTCTGCAGTTTTCAAAAGGAAATCTTTTCAGGCCTGAGATTGGTAATAATTTTTCTCCTGACCTGCCTTCAGATAATTAAGTGGTGGATATAACGACAGTGATAGTAACCTCTGGAATATCGGGAATGCACCCTAATCTACTTTCGATTTTAGATGTGTACTCGTTTATAAGTCTTTACGTTCCACATGACCAGTCACAAATACTGTTCCTCTCATTTAATGGGCATTCATATATTACACTGAATTTTATAGAATGAAGTGGACTGAAACTACCTCTTTATCGGAACCTATTGATATTATAAGTGCAGTAGGGACATAAGGTGGATTATATATATTGACACCAATGTTAAAGGATAACTGACAAGGCATGACGACAGAATACTGTTCACGCTCCAATGCTCAGCTTATGTACATAATGTATATATGTGTACTACCTATACAGCTGACATAGCTATATAGGTGTTATGTTTACATTACAGCAGATAGCTGACCTAGAGATTCTGAAAATGTTGCTGATGAAGAGTGATTAGTATGCTGACCAGACCGGACGAAGGATGGGCCTGGGTAGTGATGGTCGCCTCCTTCTTTGTGCATTGTCTCAATGCAGGCATGCTGTACGGCACTGGGATCATACAGGTGTCCCTATTGGAGAGGTTCCAGGGCGGACTCGCGGCCACGTCGTGGCCTGGTGCTATATACATCTTTCTGATGTTTGGGGCAGGTAAACATCTCAATCACTCTAATGATTGACGACAAGTTAATTGAGTAATCCAATCATATCTTGTGTGCTCTTGAAATTTTGTTTAATTAAAAACAATTGGTTTCTTATGATATATTACGCAAAATATTTTCATGGTCAGTTTTTAATCCATATATTTTGAAGACTTTTGACTTTCATTTGTTGTTGATTCCTCTGATTTCATTTTGTATTAAATTATATGAAATATATTTGCCCATTATTTACAAATTACCGACCGTCATACATGTAGTTAGCTATCTTCTCCATAATAACATACATCATACAGAATATATGTAAGCTGATTTGATAGCATATACGATACACAACATCATTCCTGCCGCAATTATTCTCAAAAAGTGAACTATGTAATCTTAAGAATTAGCTCAGTAACCTGACGTTATAATCCCAGTCGTTCCCATCATCATAAAAACAACGGGACATTTTATACAACGCTGTTATATGACAGTGAGAACCTATGTCGTGGTGGAATGGCCGAGGGCACATCGCCCCAGACAGTGTATTTGTCATGGTAGTTAATGCAAGTGACAAATAGTTGCTGTTGTTGAATTGTTTGCTTGCATATCAAAGATACTTAATATATTTATACCTAAACAATAATATTGAAAATGTGGTTAAAATGAAATCTTAAATGTTAACTAAATCCTGTGAAGGGGTATAACGAAAAAACACTCGTTAAAATTATTAATCCACACATGACACAGAAAATCGGTCATGTATTTTTATGCATCCACTTTCTGTTTTATAAGTAGTGGGCATTTCAATATTCAAATAAATATTTGTAGATATTTAAATGTATGTATGTTATGTTCACTCGCGTATTCCGAGTATATCCCGAGAAAAATCTATTTTTCTAAGTTATTACAAGTTATGTATACATATAACCACATGCCATTTATACCTATAACTGAATATAATTGGATTAGAATTACTTTGGCCTAAAAACGTGAATAATAAAATCTTAGAGTGAAGAGATCTACTGCATGAAACCGTTGATGTGTTACTAGGGTAATTATAGTCTATGCTCGGATTAATTATTCAAATCATTCCAACTTTAATCAATACCTAATAAGCTTGGATTGACGACTATTTATGAGGTGGTCCAGAGTTGGATCTAAAATGTAACACATATGTTGTGACAGTAACCCCTGGAATAACGAGGATGACATGTACTGTGATTGAATTTATATCAATGCAAATTTTGTTTCGTCCATTTAAGGATGATTTCCTCTGAGGTTTCAGTCCCGTTGAAATATCGTTTCGACAAAGATCAAAGAAGTTATGAGATTTTCAAATACAGTTTATCAATATCCTTAGCAAGTTGCTAGTTGCAAATTTTGTCAAAAATTACATTTCTATTTTTAGTAGATTTTTTATACGGGTATTTTAAGAAATGGACTGTTTGGCGACCTTTTTTCGCTTTGAGTGGAGCCACAGTTTTACCATTTTTTGCTTAAACTGTTTTTACTTAAATCATCATTGCGCCAGCATTTTAGCTGTATCGGGCTAATTTTTGCTGTAAATCTTACTAGGTTCGTGGTATTGAGCATCCATGTGTTACATGATACACCTTTGTTACTTTATTTTTTATATTTAATGCTAATTTTAGCACTTTTATTTTTTTTTACTCTGAAATATTGAAAATAATAAATATTTAAATGGGACAAAAAAGTAAACACACGGACCCCCCATTTTTCAGCCTGAATTATAAAGAAAACCCTTTCCCTATTGATATGCAAAATATTGACAATGTTTAATACAAGAACTTTTTCTATAGATAGTTTAGATTTGGCAAAAATGGCTGAAAATGGTGCATTTTGTAGCTCAGAATTAAGGGGTAGGGGTAGCATTTGTTGTTATTATGAGGAAAAATATGAGTCCTATTAATCATAACTAGTTGATTTTAAAGAAGACTACTGGAAAATAAATTCTTCAAACATCCATACATATTAAACACATTATTAGGAAATTATGGCTTTTATCTCTCGTGTACATGGTCAAAACGGCAAAATATTTTGTCAACTAGGTATCTTTGAGGGACAATAGCTGAAAACCGAGCACACGGACATATTTTTCTTCCGTTTTCTTTTATGGTATGAACTCCTTTTTCCAAAAATCTATACGAGAAAAAAAGTTCAATTCAAAAAACTTTTTGTCTTCTCAGAGGAGTACATCCTTAAGATAAAACACTTTTTGATATATATCAAGTTTGAATTAATAAAAATGTGCATTTTTCCTCCTAGGAGTTGTTGGCAGTTTCATCATCAACCATTTTAGCTGTCGTGTGGCGTTCATTGTGGGCTCAGTGATAATGACATCCGGGCTTCTGGCAAGCTCATTTGCAGAATCGCTGGGAATAATAATCATATCTTATGGTTTTACAGCTGGTAAGACGTTCAGGAGTCGAATATTTAGTTAAGTATAGATAATTTAATTTCATATGTTACACTCATTTCTATTGGTTAGATCTTTGAGGTTATTGTTCCATAGACTGAAAAATTTGTATGTCAAGCATTATGACATCATACATACAGAATGTTAAAAGCGGAACAGTCATTGGAAAAACTAAATTATTGGATAAAGATACACTGCGCCACAACTCAATTCGATTTATTGTAAAAGTAAGTAAAATCACAGAAATGTATGCCTAATTAAAATATACTTGATTAAGTAATCTGGAATAATTTCAAAGCATCATTCCCAATACTTTTTGAGTTTATGAAGTTACAGACAATAAGCGTCAATGAAGAATGTCCTGCTATTTTTGTCTATGAATTCATAAACCCAAAGACATTGAGAATAATCCTGAAAGGGATTGTTTCAGATTATTTGGAAATATGACATTTATTTTGATTATGTCATATTATCATATATATCGATATACTTTTATATATACACGTCTCGTTTACATCGCTTTAATTGTTATTGATGATCGATTTTGAACCAACCACATTTCACAAAGATGGTGGATACCATTGTCAAGGAGAAACAATTTTACTTTTTACCTACCGAGATACTTAATGGACATATATTCTCTCACACCTACCGAGATACTAAATGGGCACATGTTCTCTCACATATACAGTGATACTAAGGGATACATATTCACCCACACCCAAATATACTAAAGGGACACATTCTCTCTCGCTACTACAGATATACTAATGGGACTTGTATTCTCTCACACATACAGAGATGCTAATGGGACACGTCACACACCTACAGGTATATAACACTGGTTGATCCGATGCAATACAATCACTTCGCCTGAGGAAGGGACTAAAGGATACAATGTATTACATTATCCGTATCTAATCCTTTTGTTATTTAGCAATGAAACATGTTTAAATTCAAGGGACATTTCACTGAGGCTTACTCTGCTACAGCCCATGAAGCAAAAAAAGACATGACATAAACTGTTGTTATACAGTCGTTATGGAAAAAACAGATATATTTACAAATTCCACAATATTGTTATTATTTTGTATGATACGGTCGGAATTACAAATCGCACATCTGTGCGTTAACGTGCTATGCACAGGAACAATAAGCACGCTTTATACAGACCCAAATTTTCGTCACGTAAATTAAACAACCAAAATAAACAGCTATTGATGAATTGTCAGTCAAAATTATACACGAGACTGGGTGAACACACTACTACAAGACATGTTTGAGTAGCTCTAATGTGTAATGGCGATAACGAGCGAGCTTCACTTAAGACCACAGAGGGCTGGTAGGTCACAGTTATCCCAAACTACTCCAACTGCCACTACTTCCAATAAATATACAAATTTCAATGTACTCTCAGACGACAAGTGTATCCCTCCATAGACTAGAATATTCATGTAAATAATATACAATAGCACAGCACTACAGAAAACTGATGATCAACTACAAACTTCAATTTATGGAAAACGTTCAAGAATGCAAGACGGGAAGTTGATGCAGCGATAAAATATTCCGGTTTTACTAGTCTAAAACATTAGCAAGAAACATTTGGATATTTACCATATACTACATGTAATAGATAAACTACTTTAAGTTTGTAAAAGGAACATTTGCAAGTATCATCCTGTTTATTGTAGTTAAGTCTTTTTGAACAACCGGGTTAATATCCTGTAAATGTCATATAATAAAACAGTTATCGACCAATTTTCAGGTGGATACGGTGAGTTATCAACCCTCGAAAATGATTTAACCCTCGGCCTCGGGATATATCACTTACTCGGGTTGATAACTCACCGTATCCACCTGAAAATAGGTCGATAATTGTATAATATTACATGTTGTATATATTGATACATGTCCAAATCCAAATCTATGATTACTACAGTATTGTACTTAGAGATCCCTACAAGGATAGCATGCTTAATTTCCTAATGAATTACATCAAAAATAAAGTTCCATTTGTTTTTAAAAATCTACTACAATGTATGAGTTAAGCTTCTTCTATGTTTTGTTATAAGGTTATAAGATAGATACAGCTTACCCATAGCAAAAGATGGGATTGTCTCCCTTTGCTTACAATAGTAGATAACAATCTCGAGAGTAACCAAAGAAAATTTATTTCATTCTCTCATCTGCCAACATTTACCCCAAAAAGAATTGATTGGGGATTGTAAAGTATACCACAAGGTCATATTTTATATGTATCGAATTAAAAAAAAAAAAAAAAAGACTTAACTCAGCAACAATCCCAAAATAAATGCAACATTGTCTCCCTTGCATTTTCACAAAAGATACACCTTTCTGTTTCAGATAGTTTAGCCTTCATCAATTTAACATTAGTAACAGAATATCATGCAATATCCAATACCTTAAACAGGAAATTCTGAAGCTTTATTATCATCAGTACTAAGGAAATATTTAATAACTTTATTCAATTGCAAAACGTCGTCCCAATTTCATTGTACAGAAAAGTAAGTTCAACGTTAAGATACCATATGTTTTAATCTCTAATGATATACACGAACCTCACAACGGAACCTACTCCATGTTACCTCTATAGTAAAAAGTCCGCCAAGGCGGTAATCTTTATTTTGGTTGAATCGGATTTAACAGCATGAACCATTGAAGGACGTGCCGGTTTGGATGGTAAAAAAACCAGGAGAAACAAAACCTTTACCAAAGATTTCTTATGAAATTTCATTTTATATGAGGATAATGATAGTCGATCTTCTGAAATTATGAAATGCAAATGAATGTGTCTGTATTAATGAAAATTGCTTCATTTCAACAGAGTTTTAGTAATCACCAATATGCTCTTTTATTAAAAATTAAAATTCAATCAAACATCGGTGTAAACTTTGAAGAAACCATACGTTACTGGTTGTGTGAACTTCGGTATGTCGATTTGAAAAAAACCCTTTTCATTTTTAACAAAAGCTATCATCTTCAAAGCTATCAGTAGAGCCATCAATGCAATTTATTTTGGTCAGCCAATTTTGGCAACACGCTAGCTAGACCATCTCAACGATATATTTTCTGTGTTCACGAATATCTGAAATAGTGTATAGATAGCGCAGGTACAAATGATTTTCCTTGTTCTAGTGGAAATACTTTGTAATTATCACGAAATTGCAAATTCAGCAAGTTAAGCACTGATTTCCATATTTTTGACATGAGTTGTTGTGTAATATACATTTGGTGTTCTAGCATATCCGATGGTGCGTGTTTGTCAAAATTATGACACCAATGATTGTATATGCATTTAACTCTTCATTCCATTTATAAAAGTACTTTATAATGAAGTATGAAAATAAAACTCTCTGAGGAGAGAAAAAATATCATGTAATGGAACAGGCTATGATTTGGTGGAAATGAATGGATGCGATCCGTTCCTGTGTGTTTCATGAAAACTTACTAAACAATTGCAGTAGATGAATTATTCCGACCGATAAACCAAAGCACAAAGAAACTAAAAATTCAATCCATTTCAAATATTTCAATTATATGATAGTTTTATATTGATCAATTTTAGAAATATTTCAACATTCTTCTGTGCATTATCATACTGACTTAAACCTTTTTGTGACCCTTGAACTCTGATGAACTAATTAGTACGCCAGAGTCTAACAGCCAATGCTGTTCAGTGGCAATGTAAATTTAGGTAAACACATTAATTTTTCAAAGTAAGTCATCCTGTCAAAGTAAAATTGCTGCGTGAATTTGCAACCCGCATTTGTGTCCTATTCTTACTGCAAATTGTACTGAATATCTTCTCATTATGCATAATGAAAAGATATTCAGCAAAACTTGCAACAAGAATAAGACATATATATACAAAAAAAGCCGGTGTCATTTGTATATTACTGACCAGTCTTCGGCGCTACATGTGTCAGACTGGCCAATGTGTTACATAATAGACAGCTTTAAGATTTCTTTCTTTTTGCTTTTTATTCTATTTACTAGGATTAGGGTCCGGTATCGTATTTACCAGTGGGGTTGTGGTGGTCGGCCTCAACTTCCAGAAGAAGAGAAGCGTTGCCACAGGTTTCGCCTCTTGTGGGGCTGGTGTTGGTGCCTTTATCTTTCCGCCTCTGATTCAAGTCGCACGGCAGGAATACGGAGATTCCGGATTCTTCTTCCTGCTGGCTGGGATGGCTCTTAATATTTCCGTGTTTGGTTCACTGTGCTTCCCGTCGTATTTAGAAGTGAACAAAAATCACATTGAAAAACTGACAACATCAAAATTATCCTTATCACTGCACAGCTTAACAGGAAGACAACATTTTTGTAAAGTGATCTCAGTGCTATGGAATCTTCCATTTCTGTGTATATGTCTAAGTCAGTTATCTAGTCATGTCGGGATATACATGATGTACGTCCACATTCCAAATTTCGCAATTTCACGAGGATCGACCGAGGAACAAGCTTCCATCTTGCTTGCTGCCAGCGGGCTTATGAATTGTGTGTCTCGTCTGCTCGTAGGAATGGCGGGAAATGCTGACAATATTTCAAATAGTTTGTTGTATTTCGGAACTTTTGGAATGCTGGGAATATCGACAGTACTTTTTCCTCTATTTGGTGCCACATATATTGGACAGTTAGCGTACTCGGTGATTTTAGGGACATACTCTGGGAGCTGCTACGTTCTACTGAGTACACTGACGGCTGAGATCGTTGGTATTGAATTCCTTGTTTCCGCTTTTGGTATTGCGATGATCTTCACCGGTGTTGGTACACTTGTGGGCCCACCTTTAGCAGGTAAGTTCGACATTACTGATACAATGATCTTTAGTGGTGTTGGTACATTTGTGGGATCACCTTTAGCAGGTACGTACGACACTACTGATACAATGATCTTCACTGGTGTTGGTACACTTGTGGGAACACCTTTAGCAAGTAAGTTCGACATTACTATTACAATGATCTTACACGGTTATCCCGCGGTTGCTAGGGGAAAAGATAACTGTATTTTAGCGGTGTAGGGAAAACACAGGTCACACGCTCTAGACAGTGACGTCATCAATACATGCGGCGACGATTTTAACGCACATGGACGTTCATATCAACTGAACTTTCACCATTTCTCGTTTAAGTAAGGGAGAAAAGAATCAAACAATCGAGGATGATAATGCCTTGTCGTATGCGTTAATTATCTGAGATACAAATTAGTAATACCAAAGTAAGAGAAGCCATAATAATTAGCATATATCTATATCAATACGCTTGATGTCCATACACTTTTAATCCAAAGTCATCTATTAAGGAAAAATAATTCTATTCAAGGTATATTTTCTCTGATTTCTCGATTATAGGTTTCATAGTAGACGGAGGCGGGACTTACGAAATGTCATTTACGCTAGCAGGTAAATATACCACATTATATGATAGCAGGGCGCTCACATTAGTACTGTGCGATTTACTTAGATAATTTGGCAATTTGATTATGAACAAGATAACATAATGATGAGTTCGTGCATTCACAATTATTGTTCCATCAAAGATTTCTAGAAACTACATGAACAATCAGCGAAAAATAATATTTGGCGAAGAATAGTCAGTAAAACTTTAACTGTTTATGTGTATGCAAGTGCTGTAACCAAAGAATTTAAGATAACCTGGGATTATCGTCAGGGATTGATAGTGATCGTAAACCCTGGATATCGAGGATACACTCACCATTGTTTGTTTCAGGGTGCTGTATACTCATGGCATCTATATTTGGGATATCAGCAGAGGTGTTCCGAAAAAATTACTTCCCTGAAGTAATTCATTGGATACATGGAGAAACAAAGTTGGATTCCGAAAAACAAATTCTACCTCCAGAAACAGTACTGCTTCAAAATGACGAGAAGCCGTACTCACATGAACAAGAGAATACTTATGATACACTTACATTACCTCTACAAGCAGGCAGTGATTAAACCGTTTATGATAGTCTTTAAATGACCGTGACTCGATTAATGATATTTTTTTGTTTTTAAAATTACGAATAAATTACTTTCTCTGCTTTAAGAATTATAACATGAAAGTAAAAAGTCGGGCTAAGGAAGGCTTAAGTTGGTAAAAATAAAGTTGATATATCCAGTATAATTTCTTATGAAATAGGAAAAAAATGTGCATGCGAAGAAGTTCAATTATATCATTGGCATCCTAAAATGTCCATCCGTCTTGCTATGTTCATGTTGAAATTTTAACCTGATGGTGCTTTTTTATGTTATAGATATTATATTAATTAAACAATGTTATTCATTTCAATATCAAATATATTAATATATAAGGTATAACAGGAAAAAACCAGTGGATTTTACATGATAAAGGGAGATAACTCAATCATGATAACGTCATTAAATAAGCCTGCCAAGTAGATTCGGTTTTTCGTGGACACTTACTGAATAACAAACATCTCAATCTTTATTCTATGTTTCATTATTGTAAGGAGTTTTAGGCGCGCCGCTTTCACCCCAACACCACTCAATTTATCAACAAATTAATTATGACGAAGAAAAAACAAAACATTTTTTTCTTCGAGAGGCATTGATATATATCTACCTGTCACACCTAATAAAAAAACATTTGTCATAGAATGTTTTTGTTTATGAGACGTTTCACAGTGTATGAACGGAAGTGTATAGTAAAATCAGTAGTTGCTTTTTGTATGGTCACTTGTGAGTATCGAAGCGGGATGAATGAAAACAGGCATGGTATACAGATAGGTAAAACACCAAATATCGGCATTATTCGTAACTACAAATATGTTTAACATTATAGACGCCCTCATTACATGTATATTAACAAATTCATGAACATGATTTTGAAAATAATGTTAACAATAGATAAGAATCGAAGTGTAATCACTGAATTACGATCAAAACTGCTATGTGTTTTCGGAGGAAATTGCTTTTCCCCCCGTTTTGCCTGAAAGATATGTTATAATTGTAACTAATATGAGTAATTTGATTATATATTTATTAACAGTTTCTTTATTCTACATCATTCGTAATTAGAAAGCGGCTAAAACATATCTTAAATATGCATGCACGAAATAGCTTTGTATAGTCGCTTGTTACTTTACTGTATAGTCGTTTGTTTTAATTTAAAAAAATACTGTATAGTCACTTGCGCAAAACTCTGATTACAGGATTTTCATTAACAGGAAATTTGGATTGTTCTCTTTGTGTCTTGATAACGGGACAGATCGCCTCGGAAATTTGATATTATTTTTGTCCATACTAATGGAATTATTCTTTTCCCTATAAGGTATATGTGAACCCAACATACATGTATATATATTTTTACGCGTGCGATTAGATTTTACTTATTTCGCTGGTGATAAGAAATTGTGAAAATCAAACGCTGTAACAATGGCATTATAGTTAAAGCAGAAGTTTAAATCGCGAAATTGAATCCCCGTGGAATTTCGTTAGACACGAAAATATGAAAATAATTTTGTAAGTGAACAGCTATTTCCGGCGTAAGAAATATGGAAGTAATGTAAGTAATTTTCTTTCATGATTCTAGAAGGATATGTTTTCTTCGTAATTCTAACATTTTTTTTAAAGTAATGACTAGTCCATGGAAATCAAAGTTATACCTGAAGTATCAACGTGGTAATGTTGCATTTACTCCATCTAAATTGTAAATGACTATATATGATATGTGCAATAAAGTTGACTAAACGTTTAAATTGATAGTGTATTTGATAACTCTGTTAGACTGATTTGTTTAATTTGATAGCTTCAGAGCCCTTTATAGCAAGCGACTATACAAGTGTCCTCGCAAGCAACTATACATCGCCAGTTTCAAAACAATGCAAGTGACTATACAATTTTAACTGATCATCCTGCAACTTCAAAATACGATTTAGTAAAAGACATTGTGTCCATTAATATGTATATATGTGTTTTATATTGTTGGATTCATTTATAAACCTGTGATGGTGCTTGAAATAATGAAAACCAGACAGAATACTTAAAATAGTGCAAAATGTTAGGCGAGTGTCTCAATTCTTCGATGATGAACAGCAGATCAACTCACGAAAAGTGTCTGAAATGTTAATGCTGGTTAACACTCAAAACTTCATTAGTCACTGGTAGTTCAAATCGCTATCCATGACGCCGTTTATAACTTTAGATTACAACAAAAACGTAAAGAATAACTAAAATTGGCAGAAAATATCCACTTTTCATTGTTTCATTTGTCTTAGCAAATGACCGAGTACCGCTATACAGACTCGCAACTACGAAATATAAAAAAATACTATACACTTCCGTTCATACACTGTGCGTTTTACATCGGACAATTGTTGGTTTTTCATTATTCAATTTTCTTTAAAAATATATATATAAATCTATAATCAAATGACAGGTTCAATTTCTTCGATGCTTTGACCGAGGATACATAACGGCATATCTACCTGATATAACAAGTATAAAGAATATGAGAACATTTTGGAGTATGAGGAATACCACCTTAAAGTTTTCAATTCAAGTTCAAAAGCATGCATTTTAGATTTAAAAACATGTATATAATGAAAAAATGCGTCGTGGTCTGCTGGTGTGATGTTTAGATAACAGGCCTAGGATTAAAACAAGCTCATGTGTCAGATGGAGCGTCATAATCTAGTACTCATGTTTCTAAAACATTTGCATGGATAAAATACAAGCTAGTATTAGTAACCAGTGGTGTGTGAAAATAAACCCACATAGCTCTGTCGCAGTGACCTAATTTTTGCAAAATTCAAGTTTGACAAGTATTGTTCATGCCAGATGTTAATTTTCAATTCCCATCGATCTATAATATTTCTAAAATGTAAGTCACAGTGATATGATTCTGCTTTCTTGAACATCAGATGTCAATTTACATTAAAAGTAGGTCACCGTGACCTAATTTTACTTAAGTCAAATTCAGCAAATACAATATTGTTCATCCCAAACAGCAATTTTCATTATCCTTACACATTTTTCAAAAAAGGGGTCACCATAATATTATTCTGCAAAATTCAACTTTGCCATGCATTGCTCATTCAAGTTGTCAATTTTCATTCGTCTGTGATTTTGTTTTCGTAAAAGTAAATCATTGTGACCTAGTTTCTCTATATTACAGTTCAACGTTTTTACATAAACATTATATTAAAAAATACATGAAATTATAAAATTTGTAAATGGACAATAGACAAACTTTGATACAAAAGTTTATTTCACCGAGAAAAGTTTAATGCAAACAATGTATTCAAACTCAGCAATAACGTACCGTAATGTTGCATAGTGTCAATCAATGCAAATCCTGATACAACAGATAAAAAAATGATTGTATTTGAGCAATTGATTCATATGAAATTAATTATGATTACACAAGAAATACAAACCCCACGGAAATGTAGAGAGGCATTCTTGAACATATTCCCTGCCATTATACAAAGTTAACACTTATTAATAGAGCATTTGGAGAAAAATCACCAACTTACAGTAAACATTTTGCAACTGCCAATTTTTTTTATTAGACCTCGAGGAGCCAGTGTTAATATATAGGAACAAGATAACAGCTCGGCTTTTAAAACACCTTATACTTATTTATAATTACTGAAGCAATTACACAAGTATATCGTAATGAAAATATAAATAAAAAATAATAGAAATGGATAAACAAGTGATACATTTTTAATTTGACTTCAATTTTTCAATCAAAGAAAGTTTTCATATAGATTAGTTTTGAATTTTGTCAAAGTTATTAGCTAATAAAGATATACTGATTCATGGGATATACACAGTTATATTGATTCACAAAACATGATATGGATATCAAAAAATGTTTTATGGCAAACGTACCCGTCATAAAAAAGAACCTGAAATTATCTAGCAGTCGTCATTTCTTTGCTAATATCCATCCACAATTGTAATAAAAATAATCTCATATGATTGGATAAGAGGTTTGCATTCAGTTACTGTCAAACTAAGTTTTGTCAATATCTCGAAATAAATTTTAAAGCCAGAAAGATCTCTTTGTTTGTGAAGCTCTGTATAAGGATTGGCTCCTAAAAGATCTCTTTAACTGTGAAACTCTGTTTAAGGATTAGCTCCTAAAGGATCTCTTTGTTTCTGGAGCTCTGTATAAGGACTAGATCCTAAAGGATCTCTTTGTTTCTGAAGCTCTGTATAAGGATTAGCTCCTAAAGAATCTCTTTGTTACTGAAGCTCTATATAAGAATTAGCTGCTAAAGGATCTCTTTGTTTCTGAGGCTCTGTATAAGGATTAGCTCCTAAAGTATCTTGTTTGTGGAGCTCTGTTTAAGGATAGGCTCCTAAAAGATCTCTTTAACTGTGGAACTCTGTTAAAGGATTAGCTCCTAAAGGATCTCTTTGTTTCTGAAGATCTGTATAAGGACTAGCTCCTAAAGGATCTCTTTGTTTCTGAAGCTCTGTATAAGGACTAGCTCCTAAAGGATCTCTTTGTTACTGAAGCTTTATATAGGAATTAGCTGCTAAAGGATAACTTTGTTTCTCAGGCTCTGTAAAAGAATTAGCTCCCAAAGGATCTCTTTGTTTCTGAGGCTCTGTATAAGGAGTATTTAATGTAGGAATCTGTCTTTTCATATGCGTATGGAATGCCAAATATTTCATAAATGTCACCGGTAATATGTCAGTTCCGTGCAGATGCAATTGAACGATGTCATGCATTTGTTGTTCCATTTAATAATCCTTTCTCTAAATCATCTTCTTTGTTGTTTATGAATTCCTCTGTGGACGAATTTTCTTTTATCGCTGGTTTTGTGTCAATAAATGACTCGTCTGGATTGTTTTTGCCGATCCCACAATGCACTTTTAAAATGGCGTTATCTTCCTCTACGGTGATTTCCTCGTCGTCGTGAGCAAATGAATGGGCTGTCTTACCGAAGCAGGCTATGGCCAGTCCTAGAATAGCAGCCAGCGTAATGCAGAACCCTGTAACGGACCATTATTGGTATTTAACAATCTATCAATGTATTAAGTTTTGTAATGTATTATTACAATTGCTGGATATAAGTTAGCTATTGTTTTCTATATGCTCAGTATTACAATACACGTATATGATATAGGGACCAACAAACTAAATTATTTTACGTAGAATACAGTGTTAAAGTTTGTTAAAAATTTATTGTATTATTAAAACAGCTGATTATTAGTTAGGTCTAGATCTTGTGATATATAATTAAAGTCTATGTTATCCTATAACACTAGATAGAAAAATGGGTCCTTCAGCTAAA
Organism: Argopecten irradians irradians; assembly: GCA_004382745.1. NCBI lineage: Eukaryota > Metazoa > Mollusca > Bivalvia > Pectinida > Pectinidae > Argopecten > Argopecten irradians. The sequence continues at coordinate 149,085 of SAYR01045772.1, read as the reverse complement.
ACTCCAACGAAGGTAGCAATTTTGAAATAAAGTACATTTTGCACTAAAAAAATCCAGACCTGCTTTTTAAATTGATATTTGAAGATTAATTTCAATCTGAATACATCCCAATTCATATCTTTGCTATCTTGGAATAATTACCTTTCAGAAAACATGTTCACTTTTAACATTCATGATTAACCAGCCGAGTCAAAATTTTATTCTGGACTTAATCTCAAAACATTTCGAAGATCGTTTTTTTTCCATTTAGTTAGTTGTTCCTTATCAACAGTAGTAGACATATATTTAAATCTCTTCTCGAACAAGAAACTGCACCGAGAAAAAAATTGTTCTCCAATTACACTATTGTCGTAATTTATACTTTACTTGCTGCACGGCCTATGATTCACACCTATATAAGAAAACATAGGAGACAAGCAATAAATGTCACCACAATTTTACCAGAAAGCTTTAATATCCTCTCATGCATGTTGAATAGTAATGGTTAATAAAATATAAATGACAGGAGATAAAACAGCTGTACTAATAGTGATACCTTACCAGCTAGAATAAAAGAGTATTCGTACGATCCACCGTTGTCAACGATAGCACCTGTAAATAAAGATACAGACTGATGAGAACTTAACATCGGATCGGTGTAATCTTCTTCCGAATTAAATATAGAGATTACACAAAATAGAGACTAGCTGGGATTTAGAAACAATAAAGTTCATCAAACATAATTATTACGAACGATTAATTAGCAAAATAGTATTTATTTGTGTAGTTTAAGTCTCAAAAAATTGTTATATTTGCAAAACTTGCAAAGAAAAACTCATATTTACAAGACAAATCATTTTCGGAATTAGTATGTGGAGAAGCGTTTAGTTGACTATTTTTGTTGAAAGATTTTTCTTTTCGTTTTTCATATTGAACAAAACATCACATATTTCATTGAGATAACAACGAGTGATCTACCAGTATACACATACATGATTATATAGTGATATCCGGAATTACAAAATCCTTCGCGTCAAAATTGTTTTAAAACATGGTGCAGATACATTTTATGAAGTAAAAATAAATTCTTTCCGATTTTCACTTTTCCTGTTCATGGAATGTTATCCTTTGCTATGAAATTTACGGGTGAATATTCATAGCCAAGCCATTGTTCTACGAATGAGCAAAAATGTCTTCCTCGACCTGATGAAGTGGGCATCCCTCGATGTGACGCCACAATTAATGAATACTTTAAACCGACTTAATTTCTCGGAGACATAATTCCGCCGAGATCTAATTTGCGGTGATCTAATTTCGCGGAGATGTAATGTCGTGGAAACTAAATTTCGCAGAGGTTTAATTTTGCGGAGACTTAATATTTTTGAGATTTAATTTTGCGGAGATCTAATTTTGCGTTTCCATGTCTAACGATTTTACAGCGAGATTATTCCGCAATTATGTGTACCGTATTTGTGCTCAGGGCATTTTCGCATTTAATTTAATTAAATTTCGCGGTTCCTAATCACCCGTAAATTACGCAAAACTCAGTGACTCGCGAACATAAGATTGTTTACAGCATCCAACAAACATATAAAGAAATACTGTTCTTACCTGCTAGGGGTGGTCCTATTACTGAGCCAATACCTGAGAAGAACATGCATATCCCAAAGCCTGTGGCCAACTCCTCGATCCCGACTAGTTGGATTATTAGTGTGTTGATTATGGAATAACAACATCCAGAATATAATCCCAAAAACACAGCGTAGGCGAACTGTCCTCCATAGGAATAGGCATACATAGGGAACAGCAGGGTCGAGAGACCTAAAAGTCCGAATGTTCCGAAATACATCACATTTTCATTTATACTTTCTGAGTTTGCTGCCAATCCAGTCAATACTCGGGATGCACAATTGCACAGACCACTTATAGCCATCAGGAAAGAGGCGTTGAGAGGCGTGGATCCCATTTCTATTGTATAACGGGGAAAATGTACATACACGAGATAAATTCCTGTACAGGCAAAGAACATACTAAGACAAAAGCATAACAACGACAACTCTCTTAAAATGGCAAAGGAATGAAAAATAGTCCGTAATATAGCAAATTTATTTGTTGATTTTTTGTTGATTGACTTTTGGCGTCGCTTTTGTTTTCGCTCCGACTCTAGCTCCGAAGGAAAGAATAGGCAGCCGAACAGAGCCTGATGTAAGGCGATGCCGGCTATGATAAAGAACATGCCACTGTTGCCATACGTTTCCCTAGCTGCTTCTACCGCCGGAGCCAGGACGAATGTTCCTACGCCACAGCCCGATACTGCTACTCCGCTGGCTATGTTCCTCTTGTAGTGGAAGTTGAAACCAAGAACAACTACTGAGGCTGCATAGGTCAAACCTCCGCCAAGACCTGGAAATGTAAACAATAGTTTGACAAAACAAGGAAAGACATGTTTTACGAAGATGAAGTTGACATTGTACATGAAGTCCTCTCTTTAAGAGTAAAAAAAATTGAATCATTTTCATTTGCATATCGGTACGTGTAAGAGAGCACTGAAATTAACAAAATGGTTATTTGTCAGTTTTTAATTAAAAGTTAAATCTAAATATATTCAATCAATTATATATGTGCATGCATATTCAATTTTTGTAGAACTATTTAAAATAACAGCATGTTAAATAGTGAATGAATAGCGATATATACAGTAATATGCACATTTTTACAACAAAGTCGTAATACCAAATCACCATAGAATAACAATTATACATAATGATGGATCAATATGTTATATTTCCTGTCTGTGTGATGATTAAGTTATTTGATAACAAAAGAAGTTGTTAGGATTAATGCGTTAATTATAGCAATAATATGATTTGTGAGATAAAGAAGGTGTTAGAGAAATGCAATCATTTGAATCTAGGTCAACAAACTAGACCATTTTAGTTGTTAAAAAATTAGAAAAAGTAAAAACAAAAATAAAAACATTTCTTTTATTTCAGCTTAAGGTTCTGGAAGCAATTGTGCCCTGAACCGTATTTACCAAAACATGTGCATGAAGATAATGGGCCACTCAACCTACCATAACATTCTGTGAATGAAGATTATGACCCCTGAACCTTAACCTTAACATTCTATGAATGAAGATAATGACCCCTGAACCTTAATCCTGACATTCTGTGAATGAAGATAATATATTATTTTAATTCCGAATCATCATCGATACTCCAATACACGTACAGTACATATTTTTGCGTGCGATTACATTTCGCCGCAAAAATAAGTTTAACTGCAGTATTTACTTACCTACATTATCTTAGAATATGTCATAGCAAAAATCATATCTATAAATTACAAAGTCTGATATCGCCGAGACATGAATAGAATTCACAGTAAACCAAATCAGGTTAGAATACACTGAATCATTTTCAATATGCGTAGTCAAGGGAAACAACTCCGAATAATATATTCACTAGGTGGCGTTATCACCACCTAGCGTTAGTTTTTTGCTGACCTCGAAATATTTCTGAATCTACTAAACACCATGATAAAGAATTTTAACCAATGATGGTGCTGTCATCATGCTCTAAACAGTCACCAGCAAATAATAATGATAAAAAACATTCGAACAATATCGCACAGCCGGTCATTTTTGTGATAAAAAAAGACTTCGCAATTTTGAGAAAAAACGAGAGAATGAGATCTCAAAGAATTAGAATATATTAGGCTATTTTTATTTACACAATACTTAAATACGCAACACACCACAAAAATTACCGACTATACGATATTTGGCTTTGGATTTACTATGACATTTTCCAAAATTCTGGGCATTCGATAATGATTCTAGATCAAAACGATAACAACAGCAACCTACCTTTTATAGGTATATTATATACTTGTACGATATTGCGATGTGCTTTAAAGATCATAGGGGAGACACAGATTTTATAGAAGGTGCATGGGAAGTGTGTAAAATACCCCCGATTCCTCCGAAAAAAACGATCACCCAGTCCAGGGAAGGAAGAACAGCGCAGGTTACGAACCCTCCACACATAATGATGGCCCCGATAAACATGGTGACCCGACAGCTGTACCGGTTGATCAGGGCACTGGCCAATACACCTATAACATAATAAAACATGGCCATTAAATGTTTCATAGAAAAATCATCGACCTTCGGTTACTACCTCTGTCCCACAAAGGTTCCAAACTTGAAAACCAGAGATAGGGCATGGAGGTACTATGTACATCATATAGCCACTGGATAAAAAGGGATTTACATTTATTATTAGAAATATCGAAGTATCAGTTGCCGAAACATAGATATCTTTTCTCCGAAATTATTTGAAATCCCGCCAGAAAACAGAACAAATTAGATAAAGATAATCCAAAGCCGACAGAACATAAACAATACTCATCATTTGAACAATAATTGGTGTTTAATCGTGTATATATAAGTCTAATATAATATAAAATAATTTGTTTTGCTTTTGGTGGATGCGCAATAAGTACTTCATTTCATATAGGGCATAAAGCCATAGATTTTTTTCGGGACGCAATTAATTAATTTTAATATCTTGAAGAAAAATAAAAAGCGCAAATTTTTAAATGGTGGTAATGGTGTAAAGTAAGTAACTTTTGTAACTAAAGAAAAATACTAATTCGTCTGCTCCTGTGTTTGATAGAGAAAAAATACCATTTATCTTTAATGATAAATTAATTACACTGCTAATGACTTTACTAATTAGATATAATCACCAAGCCCATATCTTATTCAGCTCTGGTAATGTAAATTGAACGTCTTAATGGAAAATATTAGCATTCATAGTAATGAACCAATTATTTAAAATGATTTCATAGATACAACTATTTCGACCTTCTCTTTTTTTCTCTTTAACTGCCTCCAGCAGTTTTACTATGATATTGTCCAGAGGTGGATATGACGACAGTGAAAGTAACCCCTGAAATATCGAGGTTGGGTTGTTATGATACTGACCTGTCAACGACACCATTCCTAGATATAGACCAGAAGCCCACGCTGTTTTACCCACGTCTTCATCGAACTTTTCTAAGATGGCGTTATGTATAACCCCGACGGCGTATAGGAAACATCCGGACACCATGTGTGCTCCGAACGATCCAATCATCACGGCCCAGGACCAGCCTGTGTCCGCCACGGAAAGCCGACGTTCCCGCATCCTCCTAAAACAGAACTCACCTATTAGTATACCCTATATACCTGATTTAGGTCTTTATTAAGCAATGCTTCCTGGTCTTCTAAATCTACAATCTGAACATAATTATAATTGCGCAATACGCATTGAAAACATGAAAAATCTTGAGCATTTTCAGTTCTTCCACCTTATAAGGTCCTTATATAGCAATGCTATTCCAACATGACAGATACTTTAACATACTGTAAAGCAGCGTATTTATACTGAGGAATTTATGTCGAGATTCAAATATCTCATATGTAGTTGGATGACATATTTTTTGCTAATCTCAAAATTCAATTGCATGCGAAACCCATCACCTACACTCAACTACGATCCGTTTATACGTAGTACGGGCTGATTGCGTGGGTAACCGAAGATGGCGACAATAGGTTAGACTACAGCCGTCGAACAAAACAAAAACGACCACAAATATAATTTATACATAGATACATGTGCACATTACTTAGCGAAAACTCCATTATTTTTTTCATTCATTGTCAAGAGGTTTTAAAAAATGAATAAATAAATAAATAAATAGCTCGAGAGGAAGTCTCAATCACTACACCATTCAATCTGAAGTTACCCCATTAGTAAAACCTAAACATATTTTGAGATTTCCCCTGGTGGTATTTCCTCTTCCACAAAGTCGCACACCAGTTAAGATTAAAATCTGAACTTGACAAAACCACACATTGCGACAGGTAGCAGTATATTCGTGTATGCAAGACGTAAGGTTATTTTTTATTCTTTTCAGGGCTGAAATTGTGATACAAGTTAGCATGCATACCTCTAGAGCGTAGATTACCTTGCTGTTTATTACCTCACGAAGACGTGGGGATTATGTAATCTTGTACAATGTGACATTTTATACTTGTTATATATTGGTGTGTCTAAACCTTTGCGTTTATAAAATTTAAGAAGGTGTTTAAACGTAAAACTTTTGCTCGTTGCAGGTAAACTGTGTTAGATGTCTCTGGAAAACAACTAATTAACGTAGCCCTAGTTTGCGATAAAAAAAACAACAACAAAAAAGAGAAATTTTATCTTTTGTCGTTTATAAGGAACAGAGCCATTTGTTTAGTCATTGTTTTTATATTATTACCATCCTTTTAGTTTTCTTTCCCTTCCTATTAAAAAATGCAATACACATGTATTTATTTTGTATATCCATAAACTTATCAAACCATTAGTTATAATTAACTTCCTGTTAATATAACTTAAATCGTTTCTTTTTCATTCAATTCTTACATTGAAGAAAAATTATTGTGGAAGACATGAGTAAGGTAGATGAAAGTGGTGAGTGAATGTACATCATAATGGTAGTAGTGCGGACTTGTATGTATGGTTGATAATTTAGAGTTGAGGATGCCATGGTAACAGTGAGAATCATAATAAGGAAATAATTGTGCAATGTGTATTGCATATAAATATCTGAATACAAAAAGGTTATAAAAATGTAAAAATAAAGTATTACCACAAACCTAACGAAAAAGTTATAAATGATAATGTGTAACAAATATATATCGAAATATGTGAGAAAAAATAAGTTATAGCTTTAATTTTAGACTGGACACCAGACCATAAGTTGTTTATACGGCTTTCGTAGCAGAGGTCTTTACTAGACTAACTCCCTCTAGTTTGATCCTAGAATCAGACCTGTAGTAGAAACAAAAATAATCAAGCCAAATTTCAGTGATTTTTTTCTAATATTCTAGATTCTAGTGGCCACTGGACTTAACGTTAATTGTGCCGTATTTTTATGTTAACGAATCAAAAAGAAGTTATAATATGTTATCCACCACCAAAAGTTATCAACATTATGAAAATTACAAGACTAACAGTTCTTTCAAAAATCATAATATTTACATCTACTGAGCAAATAAACGAGTACACGCAGTGTCAAAACAAGAAGACAAGCAGGGATCCGGATCTACAATCATATTTAACATGTTTACATTGACTTTAAACTCATTGCCTAGTGACTTCTGAGATATATTTTCTTATAAACATAAATAAAACATCAAAATCAAGATTTTTACAGTGTCTAAATTGTGTAATTTTACAGATGTTTATAGAGAATGATACATGTTTGTCGGTTTCTTTGATTGATTTTTACAGCTTGAGTCATCAATACTTATGGACTACAAAATATAAATGAAGAAAAAACAGCATGTCAAAAATTTTGCTCAGTTAAGACGCATAACTTTAACTTATTCAGAGTCCATTATCTTTGAAAACAATATCGAAGTGACCATTGTAAATACTATTATACAAATCAATACCAAGGAAATTTGAAAAAAAACTTTTGACTAGGCGTGCAATATATTTATGTAAATTTCATATTTTAATATTACATATTATGGATTCCTAAGCAGTTTTATTGATATTTTACTTCTATTATATTGACTCTGTCTTGCTTGTTTTTATATCGAGAAAATTTAGCTTGTTTCTTGTTTACTATTTGGTAACAAAAGAAAAAAAATAAATGTTCAAATATGCCATAAAATAATAAACAATTAAACTCATTAGAGACTGACATGTTATGCCATGGTCGAAAACCCACAAACGTAGAGCGGTGACTCGTTGGTTTCCGACGATGAGTAATGGAAACAGAATTCAAGTTTTGCTATTTGGATTGTAAATTCTTAGTACTTTAAAATGATAAAAGTGGTAATAGGAAGGACTTACCAGTAATTTGTCTAAGAACACACGAATCAATACCAGGTCAATATTACTCCCAATATCAATATTACAATCCAAAACGGTATATGTGTGCCTAAATAACCAGTTAGACTAGATCCACATACATGTATGTAGTGTATCGGGCAGGATTAGACTCAGGTCGGACCATAGTATAGCCTTTATTATGGAAGGCCAGTCGTGACAGGCAGTCGTTTGATTTGTTAAAATTACAGTCTCCACCATAATTTATTTCATAATACAAATACATTACAACCATTAGATTTGTATACTTATCTACAGCAGGAGCATATCTACGTATACATTTATATACACTGTATGCATGGTTAATGTTATTGGGATATTATTTCACTAATATGATTTTGATACCAGTGTAATTCATGGGTGGATTACTAGCAGGTGTTGATATTAACAGTAATAAGACCGAACGCGATATCTTTCTTAACATTTGTTCAATTTCATTCGTAAATATTTAAATTCGCGGAAGGAAATCAACTTAATCGCAAATCAAGCGACTCTCAATTCTTCTCGAAAAACAACTATATACAATGTAGTATATATACATGTATGCGTAAAGTTCCAGACAATAGCCGACCATATTGCTCTACCATACGTTATATAGGACAAAAGAATCGTTAAACATGTGGTTTAAAATTGAACTTTGTGTATGTGTGGGTGTGTATGTGTGATCCATGACTGAAAACTACACTTTAACTCCTAGGTATTATTTAAACAATAATCTTTTAATAGTAAGAGATAAAATCATTTGAATAGTGACAAAACACTGATGTACCAAGGCTTTGTGTTAAAGAAATGTCCACAACCTCATTGCACAGAGCTAGTTAAAACACATTCATTATTTACTAATTAGGCTACGCTTGACTGACATGACAACCATAACGGAGGACAATAACGATAACTACACAAAAGAAATTACAGTATTTTTTTCTGTTTGTGTAAGTTAAAGTTTTATCTACGTTGTTTTTACATGGTCACTTTAACAGCAAGCGTATATATTCATGATATATACTAATTATCATTATATGTTCTTTGCTATATGTACGGTATCTATTCACTTAGCAATGAAAAGGGTACCCTTTATCATAAGACATTGAAACTAGACTGTAAGGTACTGTTAACGGTTAAAATTTGAACTATTCTATGTGTAAGTCGATAGTGTATATAATTAGTACTATATTGACTAAATGGTGGCTTGAATGCTATTCTTCAGACATTTCACCACTTCTGGGTCATGATGCCTGAGTAACTATTATGTCCGATAATCTACATGTACCAGAAATAGTATAGACATATATGCTTCGTGCTATGGATAATATACAATTATGGACTTCTGTGTTGGTTAATATGATGTGATATGAACTGGAAAGAAAGGCGGAGTCGATCGAGGTCAAGGTGGGATTTTTTCCAGTTCATATAACATCATATTAACCAGCACAAAAGTCCATAATTGTATGATATGCCACCCTATAAGTGCCATAGATTATATCATTATATCTCTATCCATCTTTTCTAGAGAATTTGAGGTTGATAACAACTAACATCAAAGTCGTTGAGCCAGTGGCACTTACAAATCCGATCGAGAGCAATCTTTGTAGAGCAGATTCTTTGGTTTTCTTAATCGCCAAATTATCCAGCATTTTAAGAAACCTTTTATCACACAAAATTTACAAAAATGCAAAATGTTCAATTAACGTTATCTGTGGCCATAACTGGGAAAAACTTGACATGGTGCTTTTTATTCAGTTGCAAACCATCAAAATTATTTAAATTTACCAATAAACATTTATGATACCTTATAACACATAATTTATGCACTGTAGATTTCATGATTTTTATGCCTTATGTATGCCTTATGGACACATACCTGAGAAATCAGTTTAACATTACTAATAAACACTGTGAAAACGTGAAATGAGGTTGTAGACCACAATTTGGCTTCATGGTCTGACCGTATGTACTCATTTCGCTTCACTGTAGATGTAAATACATTGATTTTCGGCAGTAATGCCAGAATCATTTCCAGCTCTTATTTGTGCTTATAAAAATGAAACCTATGCGTACCAAAGACATAGATAAGTTAAATATCTGCGTACTAAGTATTGACATTCTCAAAATTTAGTAATTGTATGTGTTGAATTAAATACATGTATTACAAACTCTCCTTCAGTCGTGAGTATGAAAATTATTACAAAATATAATTATGACACAATATTAAATAGCAAATACATTACATTTGTATGTATATTGCATTTTTAAGAATTTGTTATTGAATCATTATTTCAGATTATTGATATGTTGTCGCTTCTAATATTATCTAACCTTTTTACGTTCTAGAATCTCCGACAGATACAGCTTTGAAGCACAGACGTTTTTCCGAATGTATTAGATATCGCCTATATCATTTTCTACAAACCACTATGGACTACTACAGTATATTAACTATATATTTTACACAAGTTAAAGCCTTACTGAAAACATTTATTCAAGAATTGTGATTCAATATGCTTCTCACCTACAGCGAACCGGTAATGTATTATTCAGTTCAGTGGTTTTCTTTCAGCTTGCTTAGTATTCCAGAACACGTTTTTCACTACATTTTTAATCAACATCGCAAGCATCATAATGTCGTCACTTCAATTGATGTTATCGGTATTCGGCGGAATCTAAGTTTCTAATAATATTAACACCGGCATTCAGCGTTATTACCTTATCTCAAAAAAAAAAAAAAATCTGTCGCTTAAAATGAAATATATTTGCACTATATTGTTACTGTCAATTCAGAATACGTCAATGTTCTATTGCACATGCATGTTTTATTTTGGTCTTGCATCAGACCCAGTAATCCCAACGGTAATTTGTGTAACATGTGCTGCACTACCAGCGAGTACGCCGATAAGTAAAGGAAGGAAACTACATACACATGCAGACATGGCCGAAAACATTTATAAACGGGAAAAATTCCCAATATCGTTGTATTAGACATGTTTTGGTACACTCAAGTACATACTTAGTGTTACTTAGTGATAGCCGATGCCGTTAATTACGAACAGTGGTGATATTATTTTGAATTAAGGCATAACAAATAACAATGATTTTATAAAAGTCTTAATCTTTACTGATGAATTAATTAGAGAGAGTGGGCAATGTTGTCGATACTGAATTAACGTTAACCGTCGAAGTATTCCCAAGAATTCCTATCTCTGAATGATTTACGACAGGTTTTTGTGTTATTTACTGGTGTGTAAACTGCGTTTTTGGACAGATATGTTAATGACGCATCTCTCATTTTTTTCTCCAAATTTTATGATTGTTGCTAGTGACGTGACGTCATTAACAATGGCGGCATCATCCGTTTCAAATAGCCGTCTATATACGTACAAAATGTGTCGAGTTTTCTTTATTGTATATACATTTTTGCGCCTGTAAGAAGCATTTGAAGTTTATTATCATTACAATATACTATATATAGTAAAATGAAATATGTATACACTGACCATTAAAGTCACACTATTCGTATCTAGCAGCAAAAAGTCAAGTTAGAATCGACCCCGATATTGTTAGTATTTGTAGATGTAGTTAGAATTAAGTTATATCAAAGAATATTGATATTGATTCTCAATAACTTAAGTACAGCAGTTTTTTCAAGGTCGATGCTTCTAAAAATACTTTCATTTTAAACTGGTCGCAATAGAAGTTATGATCGTTGCCGAACAGAAGTCTGAAAGTTCATGACCCGTTCTCGGAAGAGTTCGGAAAGACGTCACATAGTTATGGTAGTCACATGGTGTTCTCGGTGTTCCAAAGTGGGACCAACTTAGCCATGTTAAATATATCTTTTGATTTTTTTTTTTTTTAAGTTTTCCTGATCTTTTTGCCAATGCAGTAAAAAAAATTTATTAGGAACAACTCAAACCGCCCTTACGGTCGTGTGTTTACCTTATTAGATGCATGTTCTTGTCTAAAAATAATTTCATCAACTCCTCAGTGGTTATGTATTGCATTTGTTTAACTGCGTGACTTTAGCTCGAGTACGGGTACATTTGTCAATATTTCTTGTTATATGTTTCATAAGGAATGTAGAACAATACATTTATGTCATATTTTGCTTCATGGTTATGTAACAGAATAAACCTCACTGAATTGTACCTTCAATAAACCAAAATTAATCGTATATTACGGTGGATGTTGTCCATGATGACGTATCGTAATTAAAAATTATATTAATACCACATGTTGTAGGATTATAACATGTAAAATGATGTAGGAAAATGAATGCCCACGAAATAGGGTCATCGAATATTGGACGGATTTACCTCTGTATATTCATCTGTATACCATATGTGCTTGAGTAGTGGCCCGGCAAGTTAAGTGTCAATGCTCGATCTAGTCCACAGCATATACATAACATCAATAGGAGGTAATTGATACTCAATGTGACCTTACTAAGATCTGTATTTGTATTTGTTGAAAGGACTATTTCAGAATGTAAATACTAATTGTACTGAAACGTATTGGAAAGGTCAGTCTTAAAGGGACTGATTTAGAGCTATAGACATACGAACTATCAGTGTGTCTGAAAATCTAGATCATAAATGGTTTAAAATGTATAAGTTTAAAAGTAATTTTATATATGGTATGACCGTCCTTTTTATCAACACATTGTAATTCTAATAGTCGGTTCGTATTGATAGAAGTTAAATTTTAGATAAACAAGATTATTTTATCGTGTGAATCGTAGTGGTCAGTTTATGAAACATCCTAATATTTTGATATTTTGCGATTATCGGCCTTAGAGAATATACGCTTTGTGCAAAACTATACAGCACTCATTGACCAACAGTACAGCTTCGTTACTTAGACATACACAAATAACGGCTGTTAGATAAAATGTAAACTAACACAGATGTATTATTGATATTCCTTTGATGTCAACTCATAATTTACCCCTGCAATTTCACAATGGAATGTTCCAGACTTTGATCTAGAATAGTCCAAGTTAGTCTCTAGGAGTCAGAGAGTAAATAAGCTGGTTACTGTATATTTGTTCAAGATTAAGAAAGTGTATATAAGACATCCAATTAGGGAACCTGAACCATAGATTTACAGTTCCATAAAATGTATCGTTTTAACTCGTCATATTTAAGGACTTGCACGTAGTCAAGGTTTCAGAATGAAATCGGATATCTATAAAAGCAATGATCGGGGCAGCTAATAACATGCATAACAAACACAAAACAGCAGGAAACGCTATAAAACAAAATAAAATAAAAAAGAGTTGTTATTAACTAATCATATTATTAGCCAAACGTCGTCACTGTCAACGGGCGCATGCCTACAGCCTTTACAATGTTATTGGAATATAAAAACATAGACATAAGATATGTTTCAAGATAGCAGAGAGTACGAGAGACAACAGAAACGTGTGTGAAAACAAAGATTCATTCAGCTCTAGTGTTGAGAGACTGAGAAGAACATCGCTGTATAAATTTGTAAAAGTTTATAAGAGTATTCAATGCTTAAATTTTGAAAAAAAATGAATGAATAGATAAATAAAGAAAGAGAGAAAGAAAGAAAGAAGTACATAGATAACTAAAACGTATTTTTGTATTTCTATGATAATTATAATATTCAGTTTTGGTAGTATATCAATATTTTAACATGGGAAACACTTAAAATAACTGGAGGAGATGGGGGAATGTATCATTGACATGTATTGCTAGTTAAAATTCATCTGGTTCATGCAATTGTTGATAAATAACGCAATGTCGGCATATCTTGAATATCAATACCAATATATTTGTTGTGGAATATGTTGATAATATTTAGTAAACATGACAGAGAAACATGTGGTTATTATATCAGGTGTAGGTAACATTTTATACAGGGCCGTATTTAACAACAAATGATATGAACGTATATCAGTTCATAGAAATGACACAGTTCATATAGTACTTTTAAAAGGATTTGAAACCAATCTATATTAGCGTATATAATCTAAATTTGGACGGTTAAATATCTTTTAGAATTGTAATTATGATTTGAAACCAATCTATATTAAAGCACATAATCCATTTTTTGGACAGTCAATCATTTTATGCATTTGTAATTATGAATTATCTTATGCAATGATGAATATATGAAAAGGACAAATTTAATTAAAACTTTTGCCTTATCATCAATAATCGTTATATATTCACGGGCAAAATATTCGTAGATTTTACAATTTTGATTTGATTGGAGAAAATAAAATTTCAATTAAATAGAATTTAGCAATATGTTTGCTATAAGACCACATATGATTTAACAATTTCGTATTTTTCAAACATCATTTTTACGAATTCCATAACGCCCCACATGAAATGGCGAAAATATACCAGCAAAAAATATGGGCTACTCAATATAACATTTGTGCCAGTATTACATGAATAGCAGCTGTATCAAAGTGAAGTATGCGTGTAGTGGGTAATAAACAGTTGTTGGTAACCTTTGATGCTAATGCTATGCGTCCTTAATGCTAATAACAAACAGAGCTATATGTAGAATTGAGATGAGAATGTACAACAAGCAAAACATTAAACACTGCATTAAACTCTACTTTGTCATTGCTCTGTGTCACATATGTACATTGTAGAAGATACCATCTTCTTAAAACTTAAACTCTCCTTGATGTTACATACATGTATGAGTCTCAAACAGCTTTGAAAGTTAGAAAATGACAAAAACACCAAGCCATAAGCTGCCACAAAACACCGATGAGTTAATTATAAAATTATTTCGCATCTTTTAAGCGACATTGCCGGTTAGTTCAAAATTGGTAATAAATATATATTTGAAAACTGAATATAGTGTCATATTTGAGTGTATGTTTAAGTGGATTTTCGGAAACTCACGGATGGTCTCGCTTCGCATACCCCATATACAGTGTGGCTTTTCGACAATGTTGTATAGGAAATATATCATATTAATGCATAATAAAAATACGTTCCAGAAAAAATGTCGCCCCAGAAAAAAAGTAAAACTTCTTTTAAAAAAATCCAACGCTTACAACTAAAATCGAGATTGGACTTAATTTTAATTTAAATATAATAGATTCATTTTTTTCTTATTTTTTAAATAGTTATTCCATTTTTTTTTCATCCAGTAGTAATTCAGTGTGATATCCAATATATCCACTACACAGTTTTCTTAAGTCGATACCATATCTCCGTTTGTAATATACACCCAAGTAATTGTTCGCTGTAATGGAGCCTAAACTGCAGGTGTTTCAAGTAAGTTCGGGTGATAGCATGATTTCATACATGGGTGAACATAGAGAAGTCAAAGATATAAAAGTTATCCCACAATATGCAGGTCAGTGCTCTCCATCAAAATAGTTATTCGTCAGGATTTATAAAATAAAGACACAAAAAATGAATTGTTGTTATTGTTTCTAATTGGCAATAAGAAGGAAACGGGAAATAAAATTTACACTATTCAAGATAAACTTTCGAGAAATGTAATCGATTCTAACACACGTCTATTTCATCAATGATAAGGGTATATTTGTATATGCGCATATCGATATATGTAAGAAAGACGTTAAAATCACTAGAATAGTAATATTACATGTGAATATCGCGGATGATATACAAATAATGAAAAATTATGATATTTTTCATGCTTTGTTCATTATTGTAATAACTTATTTTCTATCAATGGTTCTGAAGGATGTCCAAGGACGTTGACATCTCATTCAATAACAACATGCCCGTGGAAAACGTAAACAGTATTATGTGTACTGACACAAATACACAGCAAAAAAACAACCACAACAAAAACATCACACGTACACTCACCTTTGTTTACGTTTCAGCCTCCCACTGATTCCTGAGTAAATGTATATGATGTTATTTTTCAATGGTATAAAATAATTTTACCGATAGAAAACAAGTATATTCCTCCACAGAATCTATCTTCAGCCTCCCCAGCCTCATCTAAAGCCCTAGTAACATTTAGCGATAGGTCGCCATTGCACTATCTCGCTAACCACATTACTTGTGTGTGTACGCTTACACATGTACACCTACCTACGCACAGTCATCGACCCAGTTCTAATGTATTTTCCGCGTCCATCCATGCATACTGACTGGGATAGAGGCGTAATCATACCGTAACACTTTACACAAATACGCCACAACATTCCAATGTTTTATATGCATGTTAAAAACACCAACACTTAACTCTGAGTCTTTTCACAGTCTGAATGCTTGACTTGTTTTCAGTCTGGCTATTCGTCTATCTAAAGCTGAGATCAATTATGAACGGTTTTGTAAGCTTCAGTTTTCAAATATTTCTGCTTACTACAATTATAAACCAAAAATAAATAAAACAATTGAATGCATTCTCTTTTTCTCAAATACACCTTGATATTAAGAAATAAGTATTTTATGCAAATTAAATAAGTAAAACAATTAAATGCATTGTCTTTTTTCAAAGATACACATTGATGTTAAGAAATATACATGTACATTCTATGCAAATACACCAAATCTCGTCTTTGACTTTATGAACAATGTAGAGAACAGACATGACATTGGTTTGGTCAAGCCGAAGCAATCAGGTAATGGAATCGAACAGTATATTATATATTTATAAGTTCACTGACGATACTGTAAGTCCAACCTGCTATAGCTGTACACGATATAGTGGACACAGAAGAAGACTTATTGATCATCTGTTCACATCCTTCAAGTGTTGCTGTCGATAATATCCATCACTGACGTTACATTTCATTTAGTCTGTAGAAAGAGTCGCGTTTATGAAGCAGTCAGCATTAGCAACCTTTACGTTAGGTTATCAACAGAATATCTCCCCTGGTTCCATAATATCGTGTCTTGTCAATGGCCATACCTGATCAGCATGTATAATTACTGTAACAGATTATTCGTGGTGTGGATATGTTCGCTTTTCTTCAATCTTCGAGAACATACCCACTGACAAAATTAAGCACCACCCCAGTTTTTTAAAACAAAAGTTATAATTCTAGCAAATTTACAAAACTGTTTCCATTCAATTGAATCTGTAACTGTCAAACCACACATTTTATCTTATTCTTCACTTTTATTTGGTTTGCAGTATATACTTCGTATATCCGTCTGTGTTGTTGAGTGTCTTCAGCAGCATGCCTCAGTGATATAGCACTATAAAAAGGGCAACAGTTCCACTATATTAGAAGACACCTCGTACTGCACGTACATTACACACCGCCTGAATGAATGACCTTCCTTATATGACCCTGTAT
This sequence comes from Argopecten irradians irradians, assembly GCA_004382745.1. Taxonomy (NCBI): domain Eukaryota; kingdom Metazoa; phylum Mollusca; class Bivalvia; order Pectinida; family Pectinidae; genus Argopecten; species Argopecten irradians. Next base: position 131,895 of record SAYR01045772.1, on the reverse strand, counting down.
ATTAATAGGATGTTAATTAATCAAAGAAACAAACAAACAAAAATTCTGGAATTTGACGCAATTCTGAGGATGGAATCCTATGCTCAAGACAGGTCTCTAAAATTTATTTTTGAAAAATATCCGCCATTTGTACAGTAGGGCAGTTCTAATGCAATAAGACTTTGACATGGATGATCGAACTGATAATGTTTATGCCGATTGGATCGAAATGATTCTATTCCGGCGAGACGACTGGCCAAGCAATCACATCAGTCGACTCTTGCTGTATATAATGGTCGACTTGAGTAGGATATGGCCTGGCATTGTCCTCAGACAGGACGTGTAGTGAAAGCGTGGTTGTCAAAAGGAGAATCCATAAAAATCCTCAAGGACGTCCTCTATGTATGATATACCATCAAGGTGCCATCAACAATTGCATGTCCAGAATGTTCGAGAAGCAAATCCCAGGCAGTGAATGACTTCTCGCAAAATATGAAGTGCCCAACACTATTTTCTGTTCATGTTCAGCGTTCTTCCGATCTAGATCTCTTCCGTTGGCGTTCACTTACAAAATCGGTATACGCGTTTTACAAGTGCAATTAACGTAGAATGCTGGCGTGAAGTACCCCGCAATGGAAAGTCATGTTTTATGAGAACACATTACGAAGGTCATTCGAAAAGTTAGGTATGTTCCAAATACATACACATAAACATGCACTCTTGAAAACTACTGGGTCCAGCAACAAAATATCCACGAAACTCTAGGGGTTACTACCACTGACGTTATATCCACCCCTGGACTATCTCATAGTAAAACTGGAGATAACAGAACAGTACATGTAATTTAGTCCTTGGATAGTACATCACAAGAATCGAATAACGGTAGACTGTGTTTTTTTGCTTCTTCTTCTGAACTGCCTTCAGTTTTAATATATATTATTCCAGTGGTGGATATAACGACAGTGATAGTAACCCCTGAATTATCGAGGATGGCAACAAAACCGGTTCCACAACAACTTCAGTTGCGTAAATCAGATTTTTTTTTTGTCGTGAAACCCTGGTAGTGGAACAAATGACTTTTAGATTTGATCAAAAATACTGATTAACGTGTTAAAGTTTTGTCTGAGTGTAATATACTGGTATCGCGAAATAATTACACCATGAAAAAAAAATGAAAATATTTACACGTAAAAATATGTAGCTTAGATTGTTTTATTGATGTGTAGAATATGCTTGTTACCATAAAATTTCCAAATTTTTGAAATTTTCTCAAATTTTTTGGTTTGAGTACAACAACAGCTGTAGATATGACGTTTACAGTACACGTGTATGTGTTCAGAAGCAGTCACTGATGCACGTCACTGACTATTATGTTGTACCTAAAATGTATATATACATAATGACTTCATTGAGGTAAAAAATATAAATATATATATATATATATATAATATCATAAACTCTTAAACGTGACTATAACAATAAAATTCTCCTATCTAGACATTACAGCTGTATAGTGCACACATGTGCTACAATCCATTTTGCATTGTCATCGAAAATGCTGTGTAGGTTATGTAACATTTGCATTATTTAGTAAACTACATGAACTTATATTTTGGTCAATTGCCAATGGAGAAATCAATGACCTGATCATTTGTGTAAAGGTTTTTCTTGACGCCATTCGCATGCAGTTTAGACGTCCATGTTATAGCTAATTTATTATGCATTGGTTTTGGACGGAAACTTATGGTTCATTCGAATAGGAAATACATTGTAAGTGTTCTGGGACATCCTTAGAGCCATTTTTTTGTTTTTTGTTTGTTTTTGTTTTTTTGGTGTTTTTTTTTTGCGGTAAGCAATTTCGCAGTGTTTACTTCAGATGAAAATAGCATATTTTGACGAATAGTTTACTTATAACTTGCTATTTTAATGGTCATTTTGTGGGCGTCACACTGTTTATGGAAACCGTAACCGCGAAAAGAAACTCCCAAAATCCGACCTTTTTATCATGCAATGCAAAGCAGGGTATCTTTAAAACAAGAAACACCTGTGGATTTTTCTCGCAGTCAATAAGTAAATAAAACTTCCTTTGAAAATTTTATTTCAAGTGTCTAAATGTTTTACGTCATTTTCATCTTACAATTAGTAAAATGTTAAGCATTATGTACATTATTTGCTTAATTCCTCATTAATACAATACCCTCATGATACAATACATAATTTTTGAATACACATATCGATAACAGAGAATGTCAATTTTATCATATTAAAATATTTTTATCGGCGCTTTTTTCTTTGTCAAAAATGTTTACAATGTAAGCTTTCACTTCAAAATATCTGGAAAAGTACAGTACGTAGAAATAGGGAGACGGCAAAAACTTCACGGTAACACGACAGCATGTCTGATGTAGGATATGAACATAAAAATGTCAATTTCACGCATCGTTATGCATATGGAATTGCATGGTATCTGATTTAAAGACCTCGGCGTAGAATAACATGACGTAGTTCACAGTTGATAACTATCTTTCTGAATCACATAATGTGCTCTTAGATACATACGGTATGTGCATTAGGCTAGTTGCAATATTGCAGCTCAAAAGACTTCTAGACAATGATGTCGTCTTCAGGGCTACAATTGGTGCCTTTCACTGATAATGGAGCAAAGTAATGAATATGCAAATCACTATTTTAAACGTTTGTATGTATTTTATCCTACTTGTATTATATCGCTTACCTACTACGGTAGATATTAAGTATGGTAGTTATGTTTGTTTTGGACAAAAATGTTATAATTCAATTTTGCCTGTTACGAGCATTTTCATTTGCTAAAAATTTCCTTTATCAGCCCATAAAGGAAAAAATGGCGTCGCCGTTTGTAACGTTGCTTCTGATTGGTTGAGATGACGGCGTAATAATTTCATAGACAAAAGAGTCCCAAAATGAATTTTGAATATTGAAGATATTATCTATAGTAAATTGAATTATAAGGATTGATTTGAATAGATTTTTTTATGTTATGGAGATATAACACAAAAACCTGAGTATGTTTTTGTGTTATATCGCCATAACATAAAAAAAAATCTATTCAGGTTAATCCTTAAATATATGTATACGCATGAAATAATTGGAAACCTACAAAAAAGTATAGAACATCGTGTCCGAGTGATTTTCTGAGGCAGTGCTCCACTAGGAAACTACAGGCACCATTTCGTACCCGGCCGAAAGGTTGTATCAGGCCGGGTACGTATATTCGTTCTAGCATTAGGCTTGTCAATGGCATCTAAATTCCTCAGAATATTTCTGTATGGGTAACGTTATGGTTCTGGTTTACTCACCGAGGTTCTGTCTTTCTTTCATAAGTACGAGTGCCGTAGAAACTTTGGTGTTTTTTTATAAGTTTTCAGCATAATAATACAATTCACAGTACAAAAATAATGAGTACAGCACATACAGTGGACAATTCTTATTGGTACATTGGGTTTACTTACTTGTAGCTATAACAGGAAAGAAGTGAAAGATTTATTTTGGTCAAAGATCAACTATTTGTGTCAACCCTGTGGTATATTTGTGACACAAAATCCATCTCCGTCCAGTAAAGCATATTTATATGGCGATTAATAGATATCAATTGTTCGTTGTTTGTGCATGCTTCAATTAGAGAACATTGCACATTATCTTGAATGCACAACTAAATTAAACAGTTCCTTTTCATTAGATTTCAAGCATAAAAAACATACTTCTTCCGCTTTTGCCAAATTATGTCCACAACCATCATACTGATTCTACTAACATACTTCACTGGGCCTCGTTATCTCGAAGTTGGAGTGGCGAAAAACAGAGTGTTAGAGATAATATTGATATTCTAAGAGAGCGAATTTTGAAACAAGTATACTGTATTCAAGTAAAAGATGTGAATTTCAACCAACATGGTAAGATTATAAAACTCTGCAGACTCTTTCCAGGCTTTTTCTCTCATACCTCAACGTGTCACTGCAATTGAAATATTCCACCAGTTTGAAATAAGTTCGAAAAAACCGCGACTGCAACTCGATTCTCTATACATGAAAATTGCATGATATTTCCGACGCAAAGTCATTGAATCATGCCCTTGGGTTGACATTCACCTGACTTAATATCAAAAGGCTGGAAAATATCATTAATAAACACGTTTTGTAACATATACATCATAAACGAAAATAGCAAAGATATTAAAATGAGGTCTGACAAAATAAACCACATTCTACAGATTACTTTTTTGTTTGTTTTGGATAATAGAATACCATTATATAGAACAGACTGTCGGAGATTAACCAGGATACTATGTAAATTTAATCAATATGATTGCAGCCCTCCATCGATCTGACTGGTAAAACGACAAAATGACAGCTATTCCAAGAACCCAAGATTCAATTAAATAGAAACAGTCATCAAATCGCGCGGTATCCAAGGCGAAACCATATTTCTACAAACAACAGGGACCTGACATGAATTTCTGACCAACAGTATTGTTATACATGTATATATAGAGAGAGAGAGAGATCGCAGATTTGGTTTAGTTTGGTTTTTCTATTTAAATTCCATCACAAGGATATTCAACATTTATTTATTATAGTATAGTGTTGGTTAGAAATTCGTGCCAGGTCCCTGTGCTACAAAACACTAGTCTTTCTTTCCTAATATTATGTTTTGCAACATGTGGCATCTGGATATGATGTTGTCCTTTATTCACATGTTACCATGGTATTTGCCACTTCATTTTAATCAGTTTTACATCAGGAAAAATATATACATTTGTTTTTTTATTCACGGCTATTATATTGCTTCGTTTGCTGATACCGTTAAAATGTTACCGTGCAAGCGAGTTTTTAAAAATAAGCAGACATGAACATATCTAATCAGCATATATAAAGACCGTTTGGTTCTGTTTGCAAATTGCAAGAGAATAAAAAATGATGCATAAAATGTACCAGTTAGTAAATTAATATGCTTAATAAGCATATTTATTATAATGAATTCAACTCATCATTGTATTATTACATGATTTGGATTATCCTAACCAGAATAAGATAGCAAAGGAAAGCCGGAGAACCCGGAGTAAAACCACATCCGTGTATGTTTCGAATACACATCCCCAGATGGCATGGACTAGTACTGGATGTACATGTAGTAAAATGTAAGAATGAAAGTCGAAATCTAAGCCGAACCGTAGCTGAACAGCAGATGGCAAAGTCTATTTATAACACAAACCTCCAATTAGTTGTTGAGTAATTATAATGTTATATTTTCTTACCAGTCGCAAATAGAAATACCAGAAACCCTTGGAGTAAACACACCAAAGGGAATCAGTAATGGTTTTCTATGTCACTGGGACGTAAAACCTTAATCAGTTAACACTTCAATCAAAAGGCCGTCTGGCTTTCTACTATAAACCTCAAACTCTGGATCCGGTGTTTGGGGCTCACTAGTAACAGATTGTAGAATAGTTAATCGTCAGTGGATAACTTTTCTCTGTGTTTTAAGATAGTGCGTCAAAACACCCAGGAATCCTTGTGGATCTTAATGGTAGATAAACCACAAACCAGTAGAGAACAAAATCAATCTAATTATAGTAAAATCTGCTATGTAGAAGTACATTCTTTGTGTATATGTTTTACAATTTGGTAGTATTTTCTTGCATGAAAACAGCAGTAAATGAAAGGTATTTAAAAAGAAAATTTCTAAAAACAATATGATATCTTGATTAACAGGATTTCGGATTCATTTAAACTTTCTTATTGATGAAAATAGGACCGTCTACCGGTATGCTGTTTGCTGTAATACAGTTGAAATATTAGAGAATATAGAGTTGGAAATGCTCTCAAGTAATATAAGGCTGCGTGTGATGAGCATACAGGAATGATACTGTCCAGAAATTGAAAGTGAACATTAGATGTATAATCAATACGTCTTAAAAAATTCCCCAGGCCCCGATTTCTGGAAACAAACTTAAGTAAAAAACTGACACAAATTTTCATATGAGATATATAAGGAAAAAAACTTGATAAATACTATAACTAATGTTAAAAAAGAAAAACACTTTCCCGAATTCTTAAAACAAAGTCAGATCTGTATGTAAAAAAAAGTAAAGATTCTGTTGCAATTATTTTGGGGCAACACCCTATCTGAACTGGACTATGTGGTAGGAAATGACATATTAAAAGCTCTTCTTCATAAAATTTAATGGAAGTGCAAGTTTATTAATCATTACAATATAGAGCAAATATTGATGCCGTTGGAATTCCAATGTGTTCAACGTAATAAAGCTATATTAATTGTGATGGAAACTTACTTACATTTTAGGGTACGATTACTTGACAACCTTTTCGTCCCAGACGCTCGTGCGATCCGCAATACAAGCATTTATTTAAACTTCGCATATCGTATTTTGTATGATTACCTTAGTATTGTATCATTGTAAAATGTTTCATATCGCTACACTAAATTGCACAGCTGGTGCATAAATCACTGTACAAAACAGACAAGACGATACCAATCTACCGCAATAACTCTCAATTCTGTCATATCCGCTTGATATAATCAGCACAAATATGTACGTTCGGTCTAGAGCGTCGATATTCTTTTGAGATTTTTCTGCAATTACTTCTGCAAGACTCCGTGATATTATCTTGGGCAGTCGCTGCAATATCAATTTTCGTAAAATATATAATATTTGTGAAAATCGTTAATAATTTTCTGCGTCGCTAATCTAACCAGGAGGATAGTATATTTAATTTGTTTGACTGATGCGCATCACTGCTGGATTCACGCACTGTACTGCTAGATCCGCTGTGTGTGTGTGTGTGTGTGTGTGTGTGTGTGTGTTGTGTATATATAAAATCACAATGTTGTCATTTTCAAAAGATCCTAAAGAATTGGGTTTAAGTTTATATTAATAAATTTTGAAGTAATGTCCCCGTGTAAGTGTTGAATCGCTTTAAATAAGGTATGCGTGGTAATAAAATGTACACAAGAAAACAATCATATATTTCTTGTTTGGTTTTTAACATTTTAGTCTATTGTTGAAAATAACAACAAGGAATAGGCAGAAGTTTTCATAACTTAGAAAGCATTTCCTGACAATTAATTATTTATCTAAAGATTTAAGGTATAGGTCTAGATTGAATATGGCGGGAAAAGGCGCATTGCGGTTTTTTTCATCTGTACTCGTTAAATGTTGTAAAAATTTATCTGTTCGCTGGAACTCGTTAGTCCTTGTATAATTTCCGTCAACAATAGTCATCATTTATTTATTCATTTTCGTCTATTTTAAAAAACTTTAAAATTTACACGTATAATTCTGTTTCTGTGTATAAAAAGTTAGCGAATCTCTTCCTTCTTTACAGGAAGGTCACATAAAAGCTATTCATATCAGACGACATTAAATGCCTCGCTTCACGGACTAATTAGAAGCTACGCGCATTTCTGATCCCGCGTTGCGATATTGTTTAGGAATTGAATATGCTGTTCCTTTAGACGTCACTTACAAAACCTTTCCGAAACGGCTTTAATATATGGTAATGCAAAATAGATTGATGATTCTGTAGAGTCGTAAAGTTATTATCTTACTGTTAATACGACATTTATCACCACCTACTGAACAATTGAATTTAAAATAAATCAAATGGAAATAAAATTCAGTAAAAATTCTTACCCGATTTTCTATAAAATTGACAAAAAAATGCTAAAGCATGGTAATGTTCCCCTCCGCCAATTAAACTACAACACAAGCCTATACTTGTACAAAAATGTCATTTTGTCATCAAAACTAAAAATAATATACAGATTACCGTAAAGTCGACATCTTTATTATGTATGTAAACGGATATCAAAGGAGCCTATGGCCTTGGAAATAGGCCTCCAGCCGGAAACAGTAGGTCCGGCTTGGATCTGTGACAAGTGGAAGTTAGGGGTTCCTCAGGGATCCATCTTGGATCCACTCACTTTTAATGTTTTTGTTTTATATATGAAATGCATAATTATGATGACAATAAAGCAAAAATTGTATACACTTTAGAATTGTCTGGAAACTGAATAAAATCTGATTAAATGGCTCAGTATTTTTATTATAAAATTCCAGAAGTTTAGCGAACAAACTTTTTGAGAAAAACAACATCTTTTGATAGTGGCGATATTGCCATTAAGCAATCTTCGATATTCTAGTGGTTACTATCACTGACGTTATATCCATCCCTTGACTATCACACAGTAAACCTGAAGGCAGTTCAGAAGAAAATAATATGAGCAATCACAAGCCTGGAAAGACTTCCTTTGAAAACTCCATTTGTCCACTTTTTATATTCTGATTATTAGCAGAATGCTGTGACACGGATTATTTGTAAACATGGCTTTACCCGTGAGTTTCACCTCTGCTACTAATGCCATAAAGGTGTCATTTATATAACATGTACATATATATGTACAAGTATTAGCTAAGTGCAAAAAGCTAAGTGGGCTACGCGGAAGCTTAACCATTTGATTGGAAAGAATATGAAAATTCAACAATGGTACAATGATATTACTTAACGATTTCAAATGTTGGAAATGAAAACCACGATCCGCAGGGAATTTCCCCCATAATGGTACAAAACACGCGTTCTTTGTAGTAAAACGTAGTAAAACAAGTCACGTGCTTATACTTCATTCATGCCATTGGCCGAAATATGGAATTGTTTTATAAGTCACATGACTGTGTGTTTACTTTGACTTTGATTTCTCTTACCTGGTATTTAGTGTATATATATAATTTGGCCTTTTGACGAAGATCATATTTTCTTTGTGTTATATGCATCTGTTTGAAACCAAAAGGAAGTAAATATAAATTTAGAATTCTACGAATTTAGCCGGGAGAAGCCGATCTTCGCTGATCTTAGATTAGACGGTTACACCGATTGAATTTGTCAATTCGCATTATATATAGTTTATAGATAAAACGTAGAAATGGCGGTTTTATAACTCAATTCAGTCCATTATTTATTGTAAAACAGTACACATGTGCAAGACCAGATGATATGCATGCAATGTTTATAATATTTTGGAGACTAGATTTTTTCCAAATAAATCAATTTTTCCGAAAATTGGCAAGCAATCCAACACTATATTTGGACTGTAAACACACAATCATGTGATCACTAGTTACCCATAATTCAATTCTATATTTCGGCCAATGGCATGAATGAAGTATAAGCACGTGACTTGTTTTACTACGTTTTTTACTACAAAAAATAGATCAAATACATATTTATGAAATTTAATGTGGTTCCGTTCCCGGGAGGAGTTTTAGCCCCAAGGTTGAACTAGGCCACGACTAAAAATTGAATATGCCTTATGTACATGTAAGTGTAGCGGGGGATGCATTAAAATATTTATGTATATACATGTATGTACATGTATAGGGCAAGCTGGCAAGTTAATCTGGTTTAATTATATATAATTAAATTGTGTTGTGAATTTAGCTGCTAGTTTCTCATTTCGTTATTCTTGGCCGTAACAACAGCTACGATAATATATAAAATACATTTGCCTTCATTCGTTGTGTTTATAAGTTACGTTTGCGTTTGATTTACCCACAGTGTTTTATGAGAAACCATTCAATATTGCCATTCAATAAATTTGATATCAAGTACTTGTTTTTAATTTGAAATTGCAACAGTTTGTAAAAAACAACAAAAGTGAAATTTATAAAGATGTAAGATATAGAATACTTTGCCGGGAGTAGCCGAAACTTTGGTGTAAACTTAAAAAACATGGAGTTCAAGGGAAAAAATAAAAAATTATAAAGTCTCCATATGATAATGTATAATCATGTGAAATACAATGGTCATATAACAGAATATTTTGATAACAAAATCGGTCTCTTCCAAGGTGACGTTCTCTCACCAATTTTATACAATTTATTTGTGAATGATTGTGAAATGAATTTTATTAAAGAAAGATGTCAACCGGTTGAAATTGGTATAATATCCCTGTTTCTACTTATGTAGGAACAGACGATACAGTCATTATTGCGGAAAACCCGCATACTTTACAAACTATGTTGGATGCAATGTTTTTGTATAATAATGAATGGAAGGTTACACTTCAGTCAACCACAGTGTACCGTTATACGATTCTTTTGATGTACATCAAATGACTAAATTACCTGTTTTGTTGCCTTCAGTTTTACAATGAGATAGACCAGGGGTGGATATGACGTCAGTGATAATAACCCCTGGAGTATCGAAGATGCCATCAATTCTGAAAATTAAAAACTTCTTGGTGTCAAGCTTGGATCTCTTTTGAATTTTGACCTTCATACAGTATTTCGGAAACTTGTAGAAAGACTCTCATTTGACATTCAAAGGGAGAAGTGTAATTTACTACTCCTTCAGTGCGGTTTATAATTTTAATGACTGTCCTTATGTGTGGCATTTTACTAGCATGAAAAGTGTATTCAGCAAATTGAAAGATCCGAGGACATGCTTTACGTTTGATCTATCAGGGGCTGGGCTGTCTCATCTTTTAATCGTATTTTAAAACTTTCAGGATCTGATGGATAAGTCACATTCACGACCTGATATCATTTGAAACTGTCTTCTCATTATACTTTATCCTATGGTAGTATTTATGCTGCACACAACCACATATTCTAAATGTAAACGATCAAAATGAATAGTTAACCATGGTGTCAAGACAAGGTAACAAAGTTACATGTAATTTCAGCCAAGAGAGAAAGACAAAATAAAGAAAAAAAATGTTAGAAGGACAAACACGGTTAGATACATGTTGGTACAGACACATCCTCGATACTCCAGGGGTTCCGTAATCTCATGATGAAATTGGAGGCAGCTCAGCGGAAAACAGCTGAACCAATCACAGGCCTGCAAAGATTTCATTTGAAGACTTCAGATACATCAAAGCCACGGTGTACAGTTATACGGCTCGTTTGATATGCATCAAACGACTAAATTACCTGTTCTGTTCTGTTGCCTCCAATTCTACCATTAGATAGTCCAGGGATGTAGAGATTGTAAGTGATCGGAACCCCTGGAGTATCGAGGATGGTACAGACGGAGATCCATCTCATTTTAATCACCAGGCTTTGGAACAGAATATAGGAAACTTTAATAGACTGGGTCACACATATGGAATGGCACTATTTTTTGTGTTCTATCTGAGCTGTGTGAGCCCTCCCCCTAATGACTATGTAGCCCCTAAAGACCGTGTGAACCCCCTAATGGCTATGCGAGCCCCCTAATGACTATGTGAGTCCCCTAATGGCTTTGTGAGCCCTATAATGGATGTTTGGGTTCCCTAATGATTGCATGAGCCCCTCATGGCTGTGTGAGTGGCCAGTGTTTTTTCTCCATGTACTCCAGCATTCCTCCAAATGACCCTTGCTATTAAACCAATTGAACCAAACTTAGTCTGTGTTAACGGCACTGTGATGCCATGCCATGTGTACGAATCAATCTATAGGGAAATATGAGTTTTGAGTGTAAATTTTAATTTGTTTTTATTTTTAACATTTAACTTCTAGAACACTTTTGCTTACTTTGGTATGGTATAACCTCACATTGTCCAAATCTTTACATAGGTATGATATTCTTTTTTCTTTCTTGTAAAAAACAACTCAAAGTTTTGTTCTATATGTGTATTTTAATGAATACTGAATTCACATCCAACAGACAACTTACATCACAATATCTGTCACCCCAAAAAGTCACTTGTTCTTGGTCATACCTGTATAATCATGTCTTTCCTTGAAAGTTTTTGGTCAGCATTTACATCAAGCTTTCCATAGACCAAAATGTAACATTCACAGGGATCTGATAATTAGTAACAGTTAATTTTGATATTATACAATCAGATTACAGGTCCCTGTGCACCAGTGTCCACAGACCATTTTTAGACATATACATGTCTAGATATAAAATACAGTACTCTACATGGTGTTTAATACATATATGCACAACGTAGCATCCCTATTTTTGATCTAGATCCCTAAAATGTCTAATAGTTATGAATGGGCACCGACTCTCTGGCGCATATAAATATATACATATTAACTGTAACCAATCTTCGTATCCATGTGGAAATGGTCAATGTACAGTAGCTACACCGGTTAATGACAAAAAATACTGGTTTCCCCTTTCTTTATGACACAAGAAATATTCGAGTTGCCAAGGCATTCATTATCATCTATGTTATAGTTACCCATAGTACACGAAAAATTATTTTAAAATGAAAATGATCCCAAGCAGCTCAACAATAACATCCTCTAACTCCAAGATTTTTTCGAAATAGAAAATTTTCTAAAGGAAAGCAATGCTGTCTTGTAGACAATTGTATGTTGTAAAGAATCGTTAATGAATAATACATGTGATTTATTGCTCTTTCAGCTTAATAGAACGAAAATCTTATCTTTGTTATTAGAGAAATGAAGTGTTCAATGGTCTTTCTGAGAATTCGGCCTGTTTTCACAAATAAATTGAATTTTTCTTGGTAATCTTTCGGTTCTATTACTACATGGTTCACATCACGCAAAGGGAAGTAACTCTGATAGATTAGAATGCCAATAAGTTTGCTGTTTTTACCCTAAATAGATAACTCTAAATGAATCATTACCAGCTGTTAAATACATATTAATCTCCATCTCAGGTTTTATATATTAAATATACATTTAAATTAGTATTATCAAAATAGAATATTTTCAACCACACTTAATTCGAACTATATATTGTATATATCTCACAAAATGGCAACTCCAAACCGAAAATTGTGATCATACATTTTAGTATAATCAGGAATCTGTATTTAGTAACAATATGTATGTTCATCTCATCAATAATAAGACTTTATAATCAATTTCTACCAGCATAATTGCTCCAGTGGTCACCTTATCTTCATTCATGAAGTCGGAATGTAAAGCAAAATGAAATTTCCAAAAACTGAAATTCAGCTGCAAGCATGCAATCTGTAGACTTAAACAAGCAGGCTTGCATGTCTGCATGATCTTTGCTCAAGTGTAGTCCATATACAAGTAGAGATACGACGGAAAAAAATTATTCAATTTTTATTTAATTTTTATTTATTTTTGTGAAGTTCAAATTTCAAGAAAGAGATCCTTTAATTAATACTAATCAAATAAGTTTTCATATAAGGCTTTCCTTTTTTAGATAAACATTTGGAAAATCTAACTTCATTCTGAAAAATATCCTACATAAACTGAAATTCAAAAAAAATGTCAATTTTTTCATAACTTAAAAAGACAACCATGGCATCAAGCTAGCAAGAGACATACCATAACGTTGATGATTTCATAATAATAATAACTTGACACTATGTTGTCTTCTTATCACACATCTCATGTTTGAAAATGAGCTGACGACTGTATATGACAAAAGTGACTTAGTTTTGATAAATTTCTCCAAATGCTGCCCCATCATGACGCTTTGAAGACCCCTACAAGAGCTGGTCGTATTGTCCGTGACTGGAGCTTGTAGCCCACTTTTGTAGTAACAGCGATGGTGGAACCAGCTTCTTCATTTGGGGTGGGAACTTCAAACATGGCCTCGTGGATAAAAGGATCAAACTTTTCACCTTCAGCAGGCGTGATCTGTTCCAACCCGTGCTTGTTAAACACCTTTTGCAATTGTGATTCTGTCATTGTGAGTCCCTCAAACAAATTCTTTAAATGAATATTGTCTTTGTTCACTTCCTCCTTGGGTACACTTTCTGTGGCTTTGCCTAAAATGTCTGCAACCTCAAGCAAATCTTTACAGAATCCTTGGATCCCGAAAATCTTAGCATCATCAACCTGTTTCTTCATTCTCTGTCTCACATTCTCTGTCTCTGCCAAAGCACGCAAGTATTTTTCCTGTAAAAAATTGTTTATACCATATTAAATGCAACTAACACAACATAGGAAGGGATGTAACTTATAAAATGAAACAAGAGGCCCAAGAGGCCTTGACGGTCACCTGTGTGCTGCTACAGAAAAGCATTGCAAAGTTGGTTCAAATCTGTAAAAAGTATTTACGAATTAGAATAAACTTTAAAGTTGAACCTTTTAGAATTTTGATTTTTTGTTTTTCATTTTGATAGTGTATTATTTTACCAAACCTTATGCTTAAAATTCCAATTTGCTTTTGCAATGTTAAACAACAAAACCAAACAAGAAGTCAGTCATTAATGTCAGTGATTTTATAAATTTCACTTTTTAATCTATGAAGATTATTTGGTTTCATCAAATCTGTGAATTCAGAATAAGATTTTTGAAGTTTTAGTCTATTTGACCCCTTTTGGCCCCACCCCTCTGGCCTCTGGGAGTCAGCCAGGCCAGGACAAATATGGATTTGGTGTTAAAATGCTATTTCAGGCTAATAATTCTACCCAGTTTGACTAATTTCCTATGAAAACAAAGCAAATAATGTTCATAAATGTGTTTTTCCTATATACCCAAAAAATAAAAAAAATAAACTATAGTAAACTTGACGCCCTACCCAGGGGAAAATCTGAGATCCCAGGGCCATGAAATTCACAATTTTTGTAAAGGGCCTTAAGACCTTCCAATCTATGAAGAGTATCAGGTTCCATCAAATCTGTGAATTCAGAAGAAGATTTTTGAAGTTTTAGCCTATTTGACCCTTTTTTGGCCCCGCCCCTAAAGCCCCTGGGGGTCGGCCAGGACCAATATGGATATGATGATAAAATGCTATCCCAGGCTAAACATTCTAACCCAGTTTGACTAATTTCCTATGAAAAATAAGCAAAAAATATTCATAAATGTGTTTTTCCTATATAAACTGTAGTAAACTTGACGCCCTACCCAGGGGAAAATCTGCGATCCCAGGGCCATGAAATTCACAATTTTTGTAAAGGGCCTTAAGACCTTCCAATCTATGAAGAGTATCAGGTTCCATCAAATCTGTGAATTCAGAAGAAGATTTTTGAAGTTTTAGCCTATTTGACCCTTTTTTGGCCCCACCCCTAAGGCCCCTGGGGGTCAGCCAGGACCAATATGGATATGACGATAAAATGCTATCTCAGGCTAAACATTCTAACCCAGTTTGACTAAATTCCTATGAAAAATAAGCAAAAAATATTCATAAATGTGTTTTTCCTATATAAACTATAGTAAACTTGACGCCCTACCCAGGGGAAAATCTGAGATCCCAGGGCCATGAAATTCACAATTTTTGTAAAGGGCCTTAAGACCTTCCAATCTATGAAGAGTATCAGGTTCCATCAAATCTGTGAATTCAGAAGAAGATTTTTGAAGTTTTAGCCTATTTGACCCTTTTTTGGCCCCACCCCTAAGGCCCCTGGGGGTCAGCCAGGACCAATATGGATATGACGATAAAATGCTATCTCAGGCTAAACATTCTAACCCAGTTTGACTAAATTCCTATGAAAAATAAGCAAAAAATATTCATATATGTGTTTTTCCTATATAAACTATAGTAAACTTGACCCCCTCCCCAGGGGGAAACATGAGACCCCAGGGTCATATAATTCACAATTTTTGTAAAGGACCTTAAGACCTTTCCATCTATGAAGAGTATTTGATTCTACCAGTTCCAGAATTTTAGAAGAAGATTTTTGAAGTTTTAGCCTATTTGACCCCTTTTGGCCCCACCCCTAAGGCCCCTGGGAGTCAGTCATGGAAAATTTGTTAATAGAATGGCCATTTCATAGGGATAATTCTGACAACATTTGACTAATTTTCTATTATAAATGACCAAGTAATGCTCCAAAATGTGTTTTCACTATATAAACTATAGTAAACTTAACCCCCTCCCCAGGGGGAAACCTGAGACCCCAGGGTCATATAATTCACAATTTTTGTAGAGGGCCTTGAGACCTTTCTATTTATGAAGAGTATTTGACTCTACCACATCTGTGAGTGGAAGAGAAGATTTTTGAAATTTTAGTCAATTTTACCCCTTTTGGCCCCTCCCACAGCCCCCTGGGGGGTGGGGGTCATATAATTCACAATTTTGATTGACCATATGCCTTAGAAGGTTTGTGCAAAATTTCACTGAAATTGCTTAAGCGGTTTTTGAGAAGAAGTCGAAAATGTAAATTGTTTACGAACACACGACGGACGACGACGGACAAAAGGCGATTTGAATAGGTCACTTGAGACTTCGTCTCATGATCAGGTGACCTAAAAAGACATAATCATAAAGTGTAAACACAGACGTTGGTCATTTTGCAAATGGAAATAATTCTTCTGCAATTTGAGAGCGAATAAAACTTGGAAAAAAAGACACATATTGAAAAGTTACATAACTATTTAGGGTTACACTTTAAAACATCAAACTTTATATTAACACAAAAATGTGACAACTTCGCATTAGGTTAAAAGCTGCCACACAGAAAGAAGAATGAAATAAAATTATATGTCATCAATATCGTTTTAATCCATTTTTTTTCTTGCAGTCACACAAATCACTAATATATATGTATACAAACATTACGGCAGGTGATCCATTATATATCTTCTTTTAACTAAAAAAGATATCATAATTGCCTGCCTAGGCTTCTACATACAGTATAAAGAAATATTTACATATATCGAAAGCAAATTTTGTGATTGATAATTAATATTGTACCTGTGGTACATATTTCCGTCGAGAAAATGGCCACAGTCTTTGAACATAAAAACCATCTGTAGGCCAAATTCGTCTTGTAAGTCTACGAAATAACCCGGGTACCTTCATATCTTTCACGGATTCCTCCAGTTTAGCTTTTTCTTTCTGAAGTTTATCTTCCACTTCAGCTGCAGCATTGGCAGCCTTCTGGTCTGGCTTGACATCAGGTTTTTCTTGTGGTTTGTCTCCCTTTGTTCCAGGAGGTGGCGATGAATTATTGTTTGTTTCTGTGGCTGTTGTTGAACATTGCTTCAGATTGGATCTGGAAAAAAAAATCAAACAAATGGTCAGCACTGTTTAACTAAAAGTCCTCAAAATCTTGTTTTAAATATTTATTTAGATCGGACTACTAGTGGTGTACTGATTATCAGAAATATCAATTAAATCAAGTCTGACCAAAGCTGATTTGATGATCAACTGAGCCAAGGAAGCATGCTCTGTCAGCTGAGTGACAGGTGGTATTTAACACTATATGTACACAAACAGTACCACAACGACAAGCTCATTTACATGTTCAACAATATAGAATATGTTACACATTGCAATAATTTTTAGCATTAGTATATATATAATTTTACATTTATGTGCCAGTACTGTATGGCATGGGAATAAATATACATGTATCATATAGTATACAGTTTGACAAATATATACATGTAAATACTGGATTACCCCTATATAAATTTTACTATTATTATGGATACTGGAACAAAATGAATATATAGCCCAGAAATCTACAAACCTTGAAAATACATGATGAAACTTAGGGTGATGTTATTGTGAACAGGTTAGGATAACTGTTGATATATAGATGTACATGTTGTATGTGAAGAATGATAATTAATTGGATTATTGGCAGGCCGGGTGATCGATACATTGCCCATAACAAATTTTACAAAACTTTTACACAGGATGGAGAAAATTTTGACCAGTGATCATGATACATGTCATTCCTGGTGATTTTATACATGAATTTTAGTACGTGTTAATAATTAGGCCTAGTAGTGGGTATAATTTATGCTACTGTATATATTGACAGAATGTCTTGTGCAGTAAGCCAATAACCTAAATTTATGTAAAAAATAAAAGTGGGTCGTTGTGGTTTGTACATAGTGTTAAATACAGTCTCTGTAAATCAGCTGACGGAGCATGCTTCTTTGGCTCAGTCAGTTGATCTAGAGCCGTACATTGTAGTTTCACACCGGAGACCCATGCAGGTTTGATTCCTGGTTGGGGCACTTGACAGGAATCATATGTGTTTTTCACTGATCTTCTACATTTGGAGGTTCTAATGAGGTTTTTTTTCCACGTTGGGCGTCAATTTTGTAATAGAAGAGGAGAAAATGTAGTGACCAGACCGGGATTCGAACCCGTGACCTCTGAACACTAACCAAATGCTCTATCGCTGAGCTACCTGATCACTGATGATCAACCCAGTCCAATCCTGCTACATTTGACTTATTTTGAAATAAGAAGATCTGATTTTGTTATCGGATCTGTTAATACGCTTCGACATTATCAACATGATCAATTCTAAATCAAATCTGACATTGAAGGGTCAGTGGCGACATACTAAAAAAAAGTTTATCAACAAAGTGTAGTGTAAATTATAACTGAGGAAAACGCCAAATAAAAAATACGAATATATAAGAATGAGTTACAAAACGGGGTTACTCCCGGAATCGTTCAAGAAGCATGCTATAGTTACATAAACAAGCTGATGTAACCTTTGAATCGAATGGAATCATATCGGGCGATATTGCACGAAAATAATATCTTGTCAGCAGTTATCCGCCATGAAAATTACCAAAATATTCCGTAGAGGACAAACCTTAATGTCTGGCAATAATAATTACCTAATTTGTTGTGTACGAAGAAGAGTGAGTCGTGTGATACTAGTCATTCGGTTCGCAGATCGCAAGCACATGCTGCCAATCGTCGCCATCTTTGATTTTGAATACGTTTGGAACTTTCTAGAGTCATCCACCGATAGAAGATCAGTCTAGAGAGAGGCAACAGATGGGTGTGCTCGATCGGAATATAGCTACTAAATTATTTTAGCAGAAATATATTATAGAAAGGGGGAAAACACTGTATGTATAGAAATTAAAAAAAAAAACAACCAAAAACCTGCCAGTCAGAGAACACAGATTCACATGTAACTTATATATTATTACGTCATATTATGATTTTAAATATTTTAATAATGGCATATACATGTACATAATGTAAGTCATGTTTATTCCGTATTACAACAGAAAAATCCATATCTATATGTAAATATGTTTACATATATTGTAGGCATAGTAGATATTCATTTCATTTTTGTAAAATTTGGATTTTGAAAATGTAATACAGTGTAGCTTTTTGCAAAGCCAGAAACATATATTGTATGTGTTTCTATCAATGCTGTTTCATTTTTGAAAACATGTAAATAATGTGGAACTGGGCATTACGTTTACAATTATATGGATATCTTCCCCCATTTCAGCTAAAAATAGTATGGACCACAGACCATTTTAGGCGTTTTATGGATTTAACTTAGATCAAAAATCGGTAAAATCATATTCTACATACAATGTACATATAGATATTGTTCTATACATATGCATAGTACAATGTAGAAGAGGACTTTTACCGATTTTTTTATCTAAGTTAAATGTAAATGTTTTCATAGCTTCAGATTTCGAAAGGATATAACAAGATTAATGATATAGAACGGGACATCAGCCGTTTCGACGGGAGATCTACAAATATGGAATGGTTCTTTTTGGATATACATGCGTTCATTATATCAATTGATATAATATATCATTAATATACGATAATAAACTCAATAATATTTCACATTACCACGCAATACTAGTTCAAACGCAATAATGTTTAGCAACCATGCAATAATATTTCGTTCTAATGCAATATTTCAAAATTTTTCATGTCCGTTAATTCCCTGTCACCAGAGATTTAAATAGTATTTCTGCTGTCACCGTATACGTAGCCACATGCCCTAAACTTATAATGATAACAGCCGCCGTGATCTATAAAGTCTTCCACCGAGACGGAGTGGGCAAAATTAAAGAAAGAAAAATGAATTCAATTTAAGTGGATCAAGTTATTTCACGTCAGTTTCTCATATAATCAGGTTGAAGTACAACGGACTCTTTGCTTTTTTGCGGTCAGAGCGACTTAAATAATTACCAGTTCCTTAATTTTGTTGATTAAATCAATAATGTAAGGTTCGCCGTCTTAGCTGAGATTAGCAATTTCCAAAGAAGATGAAAGTAGAAGAATATCTTCTATTTATTTTTCAAATGCTTGCACAAATGTCGTAACTAAGTTTTGGACAGTCCTTTAACAGACTAGTCGATTTGATCGGATCATTTCGACAACAAGTGGCTGACGTGTGGGAGGAGCCGGCGAAGTGCATATGTACGTGACAAGCCGGTAATTCTCGTATTTTGTATTTTATTGGTAGTATTTCAAACTGTCATCTAGATCTGGACAGTGGTTGGTTGTTGAGCGTTTTCGACACATTCAACAATCAATTCTTACTTTTACAACTGTTGTGATATTAAGAGAAATGTTACCTGTATATATACACTGATGATGACCGACTTCTGTAATCAGACGAAGTTGAAAGTTCATGATTGAAAGTTCAAAGTTCATCGTGGTATAAAGGAAAATATCATATATTTTGTCACAATACAGGCGGGTAGCTACCATAGACTCCCGAACTCCCGTGCATGCCATCAACATCATTTCCATGTTAAAATTTAATCTGATAATGTTTAAACACATAATCTATGAGAAAAACTAATCTTTTTTACCTGCATCGCAAATTATAGAGCCATATTTTATTGAAAATAAGTTTTAATCAAATCAAAGGCAGTCATAAAGAACAAATTGAATGCATCCGCTAAAAATCATACGCCGATCGCCAAACTCTCGCCAAAGGATGTCTCATGGAGCCAACTCATTATAAATGGATGTTGTCATACATTTTTTTTTTAATTTTGTGGATGGACTGATGAATATACATATATAACAGTCATATGTTTTTTTTTCAGAAAATACGCAATTTGAAAAATTATTAAGAAATCGGGAAATTTACTATTAATCTAAATATTCCGATTTTTTAATAACTTTTTAAATTTCGTATCTTCTAAAAACAAAATACCATGACTGTTATATACATGTAAATTCACCAGTCCATCCACAAAATACAAACAAAAATGTATGACAACATCCATTTTCATTAAGTTGGCTCCCTGTGAAGGATTTGTACAGGGCATATAATTCCCCACTGATTCATTTCTTGACTTCATCATATAATATATGCCAAAATGCTAAATTGCATGTCATACGCTAGTGTTATTATGACATTCTATAATTGTAAATACACCTGTATACAATGCAAGTAGTAATGGATTATATGCAACTACATTTAGTATTGCAACATTGAAGGGTCGTAGATCTTTTCCACGTTAATTCTATGTGCCTTAGCATCAACATTTGTAAAGAAATAAATGTTCATTTAAACAAGTATTTTACAATATCTAACAACAGTGATGATAATTAAAAATAGTCTATAAATTACAAACTATAACTCCCCTCTCCCCAGCTCACGTACCGATTCAGCATCATTTATTATACACCATTCAGCAAATTAATTTGAAATTTTGAAAAATGGCTTTGGGTGTTGGAAAATATGCATTGAATATATCTTCCAGGACTGAATTAGGACAGTTTACTTTAGACTGTTTCATACACAAGCTTTATGCTATTTAAGAAGGATTTCACAAAAAGACATCAATGTCCTAGTAAAAGAAGCACTGGCTGTCAGTAAAAATATACACGCAAATCGAACGTATTCTTGGTTTTCCTATGATTCTAATATCACAAAGGAAAATAAGATTTCTTAAAACTTTGAACATACCAATCCCAGTAGAACGTTTAAACGTAATCTGAAAGTATTATCCAAGAAATCTATACAAGGTACATTCAAAGCCATGCAATTTTACAACTAAAATAAATAATTCAAATAACAGTAAAACTTTTTTTGTATAGTAAATTTAAACAAAACTATAAGGAAGAAACATATCTTTCTATTAAGGATTTTGAATTAAGAAAATTGCTCGCAAAACTGAGAATTAGCAACCACAGTTTAGAAATCGAGGCGGGTAGGGTAAAAAGATTCCCCATTCTCTGCGGTTATGCAAATTTTGTAAAGAAATTGAGGATGAAATCCACTTCATTTTTAAGTGTTAATTCTACAGTGAAAACAATTTTCTTTAATAGTCATAAAGATATAATTAACCATCAATTTAACAGATTTTGAAAATTAGATACGACTCTTGTCTTCTAATGATCTAAAACTTCTGCAGGATTTATGCCTCTTTGTTAAAAAGTCATTTGAACTAAGGAAAGCTGCCCTGATAAATGTTTAGTTGTTGTTTTGATCTACTGTGTGTTATGTACATGTATGTTTTGCTATCGATCCATTCTGTATGGATGTAAGGAAGCAATGAAATTGATTTGAATTTAATTGATATTTCAAGCTCATTCGTCAGCTCACCTCCGACTAGTCACACATACTACAAGAAAAACGATATCCTCATTGAAGGAAATAAAAAAAAACGTATGTATTATAAATCATACCTATCACAGGAGACTGTGACATACACTGTAGTATAAATCATACCTATCAAAGGGGACTGTGACATACAATGTAGTATAAAACATACCTATCACAGGGGACTGTGGCATACACTGTAGTATAAATCATACCTATCACAGGGGTCTGTGACATATACTGTAGTATAAATCATACCTATCACAGGGAACTGTGGCATACACAGTAGTATAAAACAAACCTATCACAGGGGTCTGTGACATACACTGTAGTATAAATCATACCTATCACAGGGAACTGTGACATACACTGTAGTATAAATCATACCTATCACAGGGGACTGTGGCATACACTGTAGTATAAAATATACCTTTCTAAGGAGATGTGACATACACTTTAGTATAAATCATACCTATCACAGGAAACTGTGGCATACACTGTAGTATAAATCATACCTATCAAAGGGGACTGTGACATACAATGTAGTATAAATCATACCTATCACAGGGGACTGTGGCATAAAATGTAGTATAAATCATACCTATCAAAGGGGAACTTTGACATACACTGTAGTATAAATCATACCTATCACAAGGGACTGTGGCATACACTGTAGTATAAAATATACCTATCACAGGGCACTGTGACATACACTGTAGTATAAATCATACCTATCAAAGGGGACTGTGACATACAATGTAGTATAAATCATACCTATCACATGGGACTGTGGCATACACTGTAG
This sequence comes from Argopecten irradians irradians, assembly GCA_004382745.1. Lineage (NCBI taxonomy): Eukaryota > Metazoa > Mollusca > Bivalvia > Pectinida > Pectinidae > Argopecten > Argopecten irradians. The sequence continues at coordinate 108,866 of SAYR01045772.1, read as the reverse complement.
TATAAAATATACCTATCACAGGGCACTGTGACATGTATACACTGTAGTATGAATCATACCTATCACATGGGACTGTGGCATACACTGTAGTATAAAATATACCTATCACAGGGGACTGTGACATACAATGTAGTATAAAACATACCTATCACAGGGAACTGTGACATACAATGTAGTATAAATTATACCTATCACAGGGGACTGTGACATACACTGTAGTATAAATCATACCTATCACAGGGAACTGTGACATACACTGTAGTATAAATCATACCTATCACAGGGGACTGTGACATACACTCCAGTATAAATCATACCTATCACAGGGAACTGTGACATACACTGAAGTATAAAACATACTTATCACAGGGGACTGTGACATACACTGTAGTATAAAACATACCTATCACAGGGGACTCTGACATACACTGTTGTATAAAACATACCTATCACAGGGGACTCTGACATACACTGTAGTATAAAACATACTTATCACAGGGGACTCTGACATACACTGTAGTATAAAACATACCTATCACAGGGGACTGTAACATACACTGTAGTATAAAACATACTTATCGCAGGGGACTGTGGCATACAATGTAGTGTAAATCATACATATCAAAGGGGATGTGACATACACTCTAGCATAAAACATACCTATCACAGGGGACTGTGACATACTCTGTAGTATAAATCATACCTATCACAGGGAACTGTGACATACACTGTAGTATAAATCATACCTATCACAGGGGACTGTGGCATACACTGTAGTATAAAACAAACCTATCAAAGGGGACTGTGAAATACAATGTAGTATAAATCATACCTATCACAAGGGACTGTGGCATACAATGTAGTATAAATCATACCTATCAAAGAGGACTTTGACATATGCTGTAGTATGAATCATACCTATCACAAGGGACTGTGGCATACACTGTAGTATAAAACATACCTATCACAGGGGACTGTGGCATACAATGTAGTATAAAACATACCTATCACAGGGGACTGTGACACACTGTAGTATAAAACATACCTATCACAGGGGACTCTGACATACACTGTTGTATAAAACATACCTATCACAGGGGACTCTGACATACACTGTAGTATAAAACATACTTATCACAGGGGACTCTGACATACACTGTAGTATAAAACATACCTATCACAGGGGACTGTAACATACACTGTAGTATAAAACATACCTATCACAGGGGACTGTGATATTCACTGTAGTATAAATCATACCTATCACAGCGGACTGTGGCATACACTGTAGTATTAAACATACCTATCACAGGGGACTGTAACATACACTGTAGTATAAAACATACCTATCACATGGGACTGTGACATAAACTGTAGTATAAAACATATCTATCACAGGGGACTGTGACATACAATGAAGTATAAAATAAATCTATCACAGGGGACTGTGACATACACTGTAGTATAAAACATACCTATCACAGGGGACTGTGGCATACACTCTAGTATAAAACATACCTATCACAGGGGACTGTGACATACACTGTAGTATAAAACATACCTATCACATGGAACTGTGACATACACTGTAGTATAAAACATACCTATCACAGGGGACTGTGACATACACTGTAGTATAAAGCATACCTATCACAGGGGAAAGTGACATACACTGAAGTATAAAACATACTTATCACAGGGGACTGTGACATACACTGTAGTATAAAACATACTTATCACAGGGGACTGTGGTATACACTGTAGTATAAACCATACCTATCACAGGGGACTGTGACATACACTGTAGTATAAAACATACCTATCACAGGGGACTGTGACATACACTGCTGTATAAATCATACCTTTCACAGGGGACTGTGACATACACTGTAGTATAAACCATACCTATCACAGGGGACTGTGACATACACTGTAGTATATAACATACCTATCACAGGGGACTGTGACATACTCTGTAGTATAAATCATACCTTTCACTGGGGACTGTGACATACACTGTAGTATAAATCATACCTTTCACAGGGAACTGTGACATACACTGTAGTATAAAACATACCTATCACAGGGGACTGTGACATACACTGTAGTATAAAACATACTTATCACAGGGGACTGTGACATACACTGAAGTATAAATCATACCTATCACATTGGACTGTGACATACACTGTAGTATCAAACATACCTATCACAGTGGACTGTGACATACTCTGTAGTATAAAATATATCTATCACAGGGATCTGTGGCATACACTGTAGTATAAATCATACCTATCACAGGGCCCTTGGAACAATACGTAATTTTGAGGAAAGCGAGATCATTAACCCCTCTCAGTACACTACACTAAACTTTTTCCCAGGCTAAATAGAACTGTTTATTGTATACTTCTTGGTATATTATATCCTCGTTACTCCAGGGGTTGTAAGTGATTGGAACCCCTAGAGTAACGAGGATGAGATACATAGTGATACCAAGAGTTTTGTTGACTGGATAAGATCGCTACCTCAACGTCTGAAGGAACTGATCAAGTAAGGAGGATTTCAGGGAAGATAAGTCATGCACCGACACAAGCTCGGCCTATATAATATGTACCCAGGAGTTAATGAACGTCTGTGCAAGGAAGTATGTGGCACATGTTTATTGGTCTGTGCGATTTAAGTCATTGAAGACATTTTGCCGATCGTCATACACATTTTGTATTTTGTTCTTCACGACTGTCCTTGATTTGGTTTTACTATGATATTGTCTAGAGGTTGATATAATGTCAGTGATAGTAACCCCTGCAGTATCGAGGATGATGAGAATATCATATTAGCAATAAGCATGAAGGAAAGTAGAAACCATTGGATCTCTCTCCCCCTTCTCTCTCTCTCTTCCTCTCTCTCCTCCCCCCTCTCTCTCTGTCTAATCTGGCTGACTTTATTTTCCTGCAGATATAAAGTGAACCACTGAAACCCCGTCACAATGAAGTACTGCAGTACCAGAGGAGGTGTAAAGGGTCTAACCTTCGAAGATGCTCTTTACACCGGATATGCTGAAGATGGTGGCATTCTACTTCCGGAGGAAATTCCAAATATTTCAAATGACAAACTCAAATCTTGGTCTAAGTTGTCCTACGTTGAGCTAGTTAAAGAAATCGTGCCTTACTTCGTGGGCGAGGACGAAATTCCAAAGGATGAACTGAACAGTACGTATCCAGTCAACACATAATACATTTTAATACTCAATATCATTGATTATTAAACCATATAAGTTTTAAATGTTTTCTCCTCTGATGACATTTTAAGGTCATTTGAACCAAAGGCCATGGTGACCTATAGTAATGGACGACCTATAGTCATCATACTTTGTCCGTCGTCGTGCACCATCGGTAAACTTTCCATTCAAACTACTTCTTCTCATCACACGAAAGGCCCAGGGTACTCATATTAGACTCTCAGCATAAGGGCCACCAAGTTTGTTCAAATGAATGACCTTGACTTTCATTCAAGGGCACAAGGACCAAACCGGCTTTTCTAAACGACTTTTTGTGATTAACTAGGAGCCCCAGATATATGGCCTTAAGCATGAAGTTTGTTCAAATAAAGGAAAATAACCTCCATTAAAGGTCACGGGGTTCAAATATGATACAATCTTAAAATAACTTACTGTGTATTTTACTTCTACTATATATTGTTTAAACGACCAGTTGACCGTTAAGGCCTACTGGGGCCTCTTGTTTGAAGTTATAGTTATAAACAGTACATATATGATATTGTCTATAATCATTTGCTGTCTAGGTTTACTGGATAGAGCGTTTGGCCGATTTACACATCCGGAAGTTGCTCCGATAGCGAGGCTCAATGATGGCCTCAATGTCATAGAACTCTTCCACGGAGTCACATGGGCTTTCAAAGATCTCGCGCTGTCATGTGTCGGACAGTTCCTGGAGTATTTTCTGAACAAACGGCAGACTCATTTAACGATTATTGTTGGTAAGTGGAGGTGTTATTGGTAACCTGCTTATACATGTATATCATTTGAATACTGACAATGTGGAAATTTACGCGAGTGGAAATCTACGCAAATGCAATTTAGCGCGAAAATTTCTCCGTCGCGTAAGATTTTTTATCTATATGAAAGTATATTGCAAAATCTTAACCGTCATGTTTATCGCAAAAATAACGATATCGCGAGAAGTTTACACTTGCAAATCGTGAAATTAAGCACACGCGAATATGTCCACGTTCACAGTATGCGAATACGGTTAAGAATTTACTCATGTACGAACTATTATTGTATAATATAATAACCTTGTGTCCATTCACAATTCCTCTGTCGCTGAGTCACAGAGACAAGCAGATTATCTTTCTTGTCGCGGAGTAATTCATATCCCAGCACTATTCACTATTGGGGTACATGTATGACGCACTGCTCTTCGCGACCCTTTGGGCCGCGAGCGGAGCTCTCTCTTATAAACTGAGAAATGGCGCGTATTGAAAGAGTTGCCTCTCCTTTCTTACGGTATGCTTCTGTGAGATAGCACTATAAAAAGGGCAAGAGTTCTAATCTATTATTACAAGGAGACACAACATACCACAGCCTCCCAAACCACAAAGACATTCACACAACACAAAACATTGCACACATGGAACCATCTTTAAATGACGCTGACTGTTAATTAATAGGACATTAATTTAATACGCCAAATCAAATTTAATAAAGTTTTGCCTTTATTCCTATTGTATTGATTCTCTTATGGATTATTTCTTCAATCCTTTCCAGGAACTTCTGGAGACACCGGAAGTGCAGCCATTGAAGCGATACGAGGTTTAAAATGGGTAGACATAGTAGTTTTACTACCAAAGGGACGATGTTCTCGTGTTCAGGAGCACCAGATGACGTCAGTGATCGAAGACAATGTCCACGTGTTCAGGGTCGATGGTTCATCAGATGACCTTGACATTCCCATCAAAAAAGTATTCATGGACGTCCCTTTCCGACGAAAACACAATATGACTTCTATCAACTCCATAAACTGGGCTCGTGTGATGATTCAGACGGCTCACTACATTTACTCGTATCTGCAGGTAAGTTTTCATTGAACAACTGCTATCCTCGATATTATAGGGGTTACAATCACTTTCGTTATGTTAACCCCTGGACCTTGTCACAGTAAAACTGAAAGCAATAAGACACAGGCAATTTCATCAGATTTTTGTCCTTTGAATGAGCACTCCAGTTTTTACTCGAATTTGTATAACTGAAAAGGTTCTGTTTTTGACATCGTCACCAAGAAGTTTTTTTTAATTACAATAATTCATTTATAACTACATATTTAAGTTAAAACCAGAGCAGAGTAACTTCGTGAATGGTCCCGTTAAGTTTGAAGAGTGTCATAATGCTGTCTTAGTTGCATATCATTATGATATTATCAAAGAATGGAAACCTGATTATACTCCACATATATGTTAACCCCAAATGCAGCAAAAAGACCAGGAAGAAATGGGAAAGTATTGGACGTATCCTACAATAATATTCAGTTAATACATCAACAAAAAAACATGACACATGAATCTCAGCTATGATATACATTTATTGTACTCTCATATTGATAATAAATTAAGAGTTTGTGCATATGAACATGGATGATTAAAATATGACAATATGTAGACAAAATAATAAAAGATAAAAAAAAGTTTAAAAAAAACTAGAAAAAAGAGAAGGCCTGTTATTGGTCAGGTTTTTTTTCTGTGCTGCCTTCAATTTTACTACGACATAAACCTGTGTGGATATAACGTCAGTGATAGTAAACCCTGGATCATCGAGTATGAACAACTGCATACATGTACGTTAACCATAGTTATTTAGTATGCAGGTTACGTTAAAGACCATATTTAGACTAATGTATAGATAAAGGTTAGGAACTCCTCCCTGATGCAAAATGGGGCAATTTATTTCAAAGTGATGTGAAATATATAACAATTGGCTACAAGTCGAGTAGATTGCATTCACCATATTGGTTCTTTTGAGATTTGAATATATTTCCAAACTGGAAAAAAATATGTTCCGGCACCTTTTCTTGGTCATATAGTCAACATTTTACATGCGATGATGAATTTCACAACGGTCAAGAAAAGGTATTAAGGTCTTCAAACACTACAATGTTTTAAGTTATATGTCTCATAACTTATGAATCAATTATTATTATTATATATATTATATATATACTCTTCTCAGCGGTCTAAGATTTGAATTAGGAAGACTTTTTGATATTGAAACTGAAAGTGCAAAAATGATCAGCATTTTTTGTTGTCTTAAATATTTACATATAAGTTACACTTCTCATGGTTGACAACAATTCGGTGATCTTGGAAGACATCCTCGATTTGTGCTTGATAAACCAAAATTTAAAACGAGAGTTTTAAGTAAACCGTCGAATGATCGCAATCAATCGAATGATACTGTCAATCAATATTTTAATAACCAAAAGCCCTTAGGCGTATATATATACTGTATACCATTAATTATGCGTCGTTGCTTTATGCTAGGTTTACACTATGTTCCCGGCGACCACGGTAGCCCCGTTTGCCCGAAACGTGGTGCGCCGTGGAATTTTGGCTATTTTTGTATCTGTATTCAAGTTGGGCTAGGCCTTGTGAAGTTTTGCCACGGTCTTTTACGGATTACGTGGTGGACCGTGGATAAAGGGGAAAGTGCTGTTCCCGGAGGTTAAAGGAACACTACGGTTTTAGCACGGTCTATCAAGGATACCACTACGATCTCTCTAGGCCTGTTACGATCTGATGAGGTCTGCTATACGTTTTGCACGTTTTGATCGAACTCCAATACGTTTTTCACGGTCCGCCAAGGCTTACTAGGATGAAAGTCTGATGCCGGGCTTTTTGGAACAATTGAAACAATATTTATTGCTGAAAATTTCATTTCAAACACGTTTTAATTACAAAATGTATTAAAAGCATATTTGGTATAAATATATCATTATTATAGCCAAGTGTTTCTACGCAAATATCTTTTTGTGTACTCATTTAATCTGCTTTTTGCAATAACAGCTTTGGTATAATTTGAGGGGTTAAATGTGTTTGATAATGACTATTTCTATTTATTAATACAAATAATTCAATGAAGTAGCAAATATGTACCAGGCCAGGCAATGATACTCCATCATATTTCGCTTGCAACGTAAGACCGTAATAAGACGTAACAAGCCGTATCACGTCGGACTTTCAACCGCTACAAGCCGTGAGATGCCTTGACAGAACGCATCAAAACGGTTTTCATCCACCTTGGATTGCCGTAAAAACCTTGACAAACCTGGACAAAACGGCGCAAAACGTGCAGCCAATCTGCATCAACCGTGATAAAACGTGGAAAAAACGCAACAGAACGTCACAAAACTCGAAATCACCATGAGATTCCGGGGAACGTGCTTGCTGCCCGTTCCACCACGGACCGTATTGAAGTTCTGTTACGGCCTCGTACGCAGTGTTACGCTTTGTTACGTCAATCCCGTTTTATTACGTCCTGTGGCGTTCACCATCTGTACCGTGACTGCCGTGCCAAATGTTTTGACAGTTTAAAAATCTGGCACAGCATCCACGGTAATCACGACCGCTAATGATTGTCTATCACGTCCTTCTGCGTTGTCTCACGTTGTCTCGCGGTCACCACGTTTTGTCCACAGTGGCCTGAAACGGGGCTGCCGTGGCCGCCGGGAACATAGTGTAAACCTAGCATTATATCGTGGTGTGGAATTTCAAATCTTTCCATGAATAGAAATTCATGTATTTGTGGTTACCTGATGGACCAACGATAATAATGATATATGAAATATCATTCTTTGTTTTTATTTTCGAAACAACGAAAATTCTACAAAACGAAGATATCATGTTATACCTAAATAACCATGTTATATTCTCTAAGATGTGTCCGAATTGTGATGGAGAAGTTGAAATCGTGGTTCCAACTGGCGCCTGTGGAAATGTAACATGTGAGTATATTAGATGAGAACCGGCCTCTGTAATTTAATTTGAATGGGTGTGGTTGTTAGTTATATTTCAAGACTGTATCAAACCTAAAACGTCGTTTATGGTTGTTTTAATACATTCTGTAATAATAGTTGTTGGATTGTTCTAATCTAAACGCGCTAGGGAACATTAAAACATTAATAGCTTGAATAATTTTGCAGCCAGATGTTTAAGTAACCATTGCCAAATACAAATTGACATAATTGATGCAATATGGCAAATGCGAATTTTACCGAAGATTGCCGGAAATGTCCTCGGGATGTTGTGATTGGATGGAGGAAATGTGTTGAACACCACCCAAGAATGAAACATTTCTCATGCGCTTAAAATGGATTTAAATTAATCTGCAGTCGATGGCAAGGATAACTGTATTATCAAATGAATTTATCGAATAAGTCACGAAAAAGAAATTTCTTCCAAATCTTTTGAACAAGCTTCTACCGGATAATGATTTTACCCATAATGCAATTAGCAATACGTTCATCGCAATCACATGAGCGTTTGAACTGTTTGGCAATATAATGATATTTGTTCAAAGCATTATATCATAATGGCGATTTCTGACCACCAATCCCCATTAGAATCCAAAATGACTCTGAAAACTTGATTTGTCACTCTGTTACTTCTTTCTGCCCTATGGGCTTATCTGAGATTCTCTCGCTTTACTCAGTCAAAACGAATATTTGAAATTTCTAATCTACATTTATATCATCGTACATTGTATAACATTGCTTAAATTCCGTTTCCGTTCTCACGAATGAGTTAAACTTTCGCGTAGCCCACTTTGCCTTTTGTGTTAATTATTTACCTCATTCCTTATTATCGACCTATTGTCTTTACTTGCATACAGCCGGCTGTCTGGCCCGACTGATGGGCGTTCCTTTACGACTGGTGTGCGCCGTAACTACCAATGATATCGTCGCTAGGACTGTCAGTGACGGAGACTACTCCATGGCTGACAAGGTCAATCAAACGCTTGCAACGGCAATGGACATACAGGTAAGCAAAATGTTTAAAACAATATGAAACAACCAGTTACTTTTTCAATTATGAACAAGTGAATTGTATAAATGTATGAGCTACATGTATTTGGACGGTTCGTCAATATTTCGTTGCCTGTTTACAAGGGTATGAATATCTCTGAAATTATCGAATTTAGCTCATTATACTATCAATTTGACTAAGAAATGGAAAAAAATATTAGATTGAAAAGATAAATAAAATTGCATCTATTGCTTCTTTTGTAAAGTACATTTGTATGATTGTCAATATATTACATTTGTATGATTGTAGATATATTACATTTGTATGATTGTCAATATATTACATTTGTATGATTGTCGATATAATACATTTTCTTGATTGACTTCCTTATCTGATATCATCACTTGTTTTCTAGATACCATACAATATGGAGAGAATTTGGTACATGATGACAGGAGGGGACGCACCACGCATCAAAGCGCTGATGGACGAGTTTGAAAAGACAGGAAAGGTTCAGGTCCCAGACGACATCCGGGAAAAGGTAATATGCTGACGTAGCAGTCCTTGTGGTAATGGCACATCCATATTAAAATGTCTCTCCAACTCCTAATTACAATTATGGGTTCTGTTTCAGATAATTTTGGCAGTAAATAATAATGTAATGTTGTTATTTAGGTGTTGAAACACACGAAAAACTATTCATTGATGTTATCCTGCTTTCAGCCAACTTGAACGTTTTACTTTTTCCAAGATTAAGTCCTTTCGAGTTCATTAACAACTTATCTGCTAATTCATGAACTGAAAAACCGTTTGGTATACCACAACAAGAAGGAATGCCCGGAAAAACCTATCGTGAATTGTCATGATCTTGTTTCGATAATATTTTAAGACTTTGGTGCAATTTGGCATAAGAGAGTTTAATTTTACCCCCCCCCCCCCTTATTAAATTTAAATGACTATCAATACTAGTTGACATCTAAGCTATACACAGAGAGTTTCTGACAGACATGATGGTATTTAATGATAATATATTTTGAAGTTAACTTTTGAAGTTAACTTTGTCACTGTTCTTTATCGTTTTCGTCATAATTCTTTGTTGTTTTCGTCACTGTTCTTTGTCGTTTTCGTCACTGTTCTTTGTCGTTTTCGTCACTGTTCTTTGTTGTTTTCGTCACTGTTCTTTGTTGTTTTGTAACAGACAAAGGAAATCATCGTCGATACATTTGTGGCCACTGACGATGTTGTGAGGACAACGATGCGCCGTACGTTTGAGAAGGATAATTACCACATTTGTCCACACACAGCTATAGGAGTCGCTTACCATCATCGACGTCTTGAAAGGTCAGTGTATCTGTAAAGTATCGCTCACTGTTTCTGGGCCCAGTTTCGCGATCATTTCTTAACTTAAAATTCTTCATAGGAAATCGTTACGGGTTTTAAGGAAGACTCATTAACTTAATTTTTTTCCTTAATTTTTGTAATGCTTTTCTATGGGGAAATTCATGTTAAGGAATGTTCATGAAGCTGGACCCCTGAAACTTAGCTGTTGCCTAATATCCAATATGGCAGGATAACATACAATGACCTTAGCCCAAACTCACCAGCCGTGTCGTGCATTTGTGTAAGGAAAGATAGAAGTGCAAGACGTACTTCAGTAATGTCAAGCGCGGTATGCATTTGGGTCAAGTTTCACGGTTTGTGAACTGACGAATTGACACCATCACAATGTACACTGCCCTCCAAAAATTCCAAAAATGTCATTTGTTTTCAGTGATGTAAAAATGCATGTGTAACAGAACGTTTAGATGGCAGTGTATAGCTAGTAAATAACGTTTAAAATACAGAAAATTACAGTTAGTGCATAGTGTGGTAGAATATATTTTCAAATATTTACATTTTGCGACTCCCATTACTCTAATGATAATCGTGATCTGCATTATGAGCCAATAAATGCAGCCAAGACTTGGTGTAGTAATATCTACATAAATAGATGATGTGATTCTTGTTTACTGACACAATGTTAGTCCGCCCGGGAAAATTGACATTGTAGTTGAATGAACCAGTTTGGTTATAAAACTATTAAAATGTCTTTTAAATGTCTGGATAACTGAAAGTAAACTGAAAAGCTATTGAAAAACATTGAAATTTTGTTTACTTTTCAATTTTTATAGGGACTATATTTCATTACATTGAACTTGGCTGTTGAGGTTAAATGGCTGAAGTGGGAAATTCAAATCTTCACCCGCATCTAAATTATGTTTTACTTTGAACTAGAAAGTAAAATGTAAATATAACAATTAAGAATTGTTAGATTGCATTTATTGGAGATATAAATGCAATCTGTGTGGCAGATAAATAGAATAGCGCCATGCAATCTGTGTGGCAGATAAATAGAATAGCGCCCTGCAGTCTTTGTGGCAGATAAATATTCATAGTGTCCGTCATTTATCTGCCACCCAGATTGCATTTATATCTCCAATAAATGCAATCTAACAATCCTTTAATTGTTAAATGTATCTTCTGGTAATTTCTATTGTTATTTCTATACCACGTGACCATGTTTGTTTTAAGTGTGTCTCGATAAAAGAGAGGGCTGCCTTGAACATAAGACAACACCTTATGTACACACGGCTAAAAAGATGACGGCTTTGCCTCATACTCATTCGATAGTAACGTCCCTTCCTTACTCTGCGGGAAAACACCTTAGGTATTATTTGTTTGACTCCTAAAGTATATATGTATTCAGTCGAGTCTATTCTGTACGCATTTGATAAATAATCTCACCTACCAATTTGAGAAAAGCTACCAATGTGACATTTTTGTTCTTATTTTTCTTTCAGCGAGGAAAATACCGACGGACGACCACCAAGGGTTATCATTGCAACGGCCTCGGTAAAAAAATTCCAGGAAGCGGTTCTGTCTGCTGGACTGATACCTGTTGAACACGCTGAAGTTACCTCCCTTTTAAAGAAAGAAACGAGATCACAGGAAATGGGAAAGGAAGATAACTGGGAAGAAATGTTACGAGAGACCATTGAAATGATTTCTAGGAAGCAGAAATAGCATTTGGTGACAACACTAACATTTCAAATGTCGAAAAAACAACATTGTTCCAAGGGCCGCTTTTTGCCGCTTTTTAAACAATATTTATTAACATATATAATTTTTTGTATTCTGAACTCTTCAAGGACTCAAACAAAAACTACTTTTGTTGCATTTTTGGAGGTTTTCATGTGAAATGACTAGCCTGTACGACTGGATCATTATTATAAATATCTCATTTTTGAGTTTTTATACATGTCGCTAATATATGAAAATATGTAAATAATCATATATATTTTACATTTTGCCACAGCGACTCCTATTACTCTAAGATAAATCGTGATCTGCATTATGAGCCAATAAATGCAGCCTAGACTTGGTGTAGTAATATCTACATAAATGGATGTGAGTCTTGTTTACTAATACCATGTTAGTCCGCTCTGGAATTGTAGTTGAATGAACCAGTTTTGGTTATGAAAAAATCTTTAAAATGTCTGGATAATTGAAAGTAAACTGAATAGCTATTAAAAAGCATTGAAATTTCGTTGTCTTTTCAATTTTTATAGGGACTATTTTTTATCATGTTGAACTTAGCTTTTGAGGTTAAATGGTTGAAGCGGGAAATTCAAATGTTCACTTGCATTTAAATTATGATTTACTTTGAACTAGAAAATCAAATGTAAATATAAAAATCAAAAGATTGTTAGATTGCATTTATTTGAGATATAAATGCAATCTGGGTAGCAGATAGATATTCATAGCGCCCGTTAGGGGTAGGTATAGATTTTTACATCATTATTTTGTGAACGCAATTCACGTTGTTTTCTCCGAAAAGTATGACGTTACGCTCGCAAACAGATGACGTACCATTCAATACCTACTCGCAAGGGAAGATTACTCTGTAAAATGCAAATAAAGAATGTACCGAGTCGTGTATTATATGTGCTCAATGTTTTTATATATTACATATATACGTGATGTGTGCCTTATAAGGAAACGACATTACCATTTGTTACCTTTTTGACAATTTGTTTAAAGTTCCTTTTGTTTTTAACTATAAAAGATGCTCCATCGCCTACAGAGCACAAACGACACCTGAACATTAAGGATGTACACCTCTGAGAAGTCAAAATTTTCTTGTATTAAACTTTTTTTCTCATATAGATTTTTAGAAAAAGGAGTTCATACCATGAAAGAAAATGGAAGAAAAAACATATGTCCGTGTGCTCGTTTTTGAGCTTTTGTCCCTTAAAGACACCTAGTTGACAAAATATTGGATTTTATGGGAATTTTGCCGTTTTGACCATATAAGATAGAGATTAAAGCCATAATTTCCTAATGAGGTGTTTGATATGTATGAATGTTTGTAGAATTCATTTTCTAGTAGTCTTCCTTAAAAATATACCAGTTTTGATCAAATAGACTAATATTTTTTCTCAGAATAACAACATATGCTACCCCTACCCCTTAATTTTGAGCTACAAAATGCACCATTTGAAGCCATTTTTGCCAAATTCAACCCTTTACAGAAAAAGTTCTGGTTTTAAACTTTAGTTATTATTTTGCATATCAATAGGGAAACGGTTGTTCTTTCTAAATCAGGAAGAAAAACTGGGGGTCCGTGTGCTTACTTTTTTGCCCCATTTGAATTTTTGTTATTTTTCAGTATTTTAGAGAAAAAAATAAAAGTGCCAAAATTATCATTTAATGTAAAAATAAAGTCACAAAAGTGTGTCGTTTCACATATTAATGCTAAATATCTTAATTACTACGAACCTAGTAACGATTTGCAGCAAAAATTAGCTTAATACAGCTTAAAATGATGGCGCAGTAATGATTCAAGTAAAAACAATTTCAGGAAAAAATGGTAAAACTGTGGCTCTGCTTGAAGCAAAAAAAGACACAATTTCAAAATGGCCGCCAAATAGGCCATTTCTTATAATCCCCGTATAAAAAAATCTATTAAAAACAGAAATGTAATTTTTTGACAAAATTTGCATCTGGCAACTTGCTACATATACTGATAAATTATATTTGAAAATCTCATAACTTCTTTGATCTATGTTGAAACGAGACTTCAACGGGACTGAAACCTCAGAAGAATACATCCTTAACTGATGTTAATTTTGTATATGTTTGTCTAATTAACACAAATGTACAAAATCAGTTTTGCTCTTGGTGCATGCACTTTTTTGATGGACTTCGTTCCATATGGGACATAGTGTTATGGAATTTTATCGGGACGCAATTAATTATTTCTAATATTTTCATATAAAATAAAATAAGAAGCTCAAACTATTCAATGGTGGTAATGGTGTAAAGTAAGTAACATTTGTGACCGGAGAAAAATACTGATTCGTCTGCTCCAGTTTTTGATAGCGAAAGTAATTATATCTGTCCTAATATTTAATTAATCAAACAATGAAAATGTGAATTTTCACCCTTTTACCTTAGACCTCTGACATTACCTTGAGCCCAGAAAAAATCGGATATTCTGAATAGTATACAATATTCAGCTGACCCTAATGTATCTTCATGCAAAATATTTATTTTACGGCCCAAACTGATACCCCTCCTTTACTTTAAACAATATTAAAGACCCTTTCATAAGTGGATATGAAGGATAGGGATATTCTACGTGAGGATCACATAATTCTGTAAACCCCAAGAGATTACCGAGGGCTGTTACAACATTTTGTCATCCCGAGTGAATTTTTTTACTCATACCTCGGCGTTTTACTGCAATGTCACCACTGGCATCTCCTCATTTTGAAGTAAGTCACAAATGTATTACATGTTTTGTATATATGTTTAAACCCAAATGGCTTTAAGTAATAAAGAACTTGAATACTAGCTGATATATCATAATGGGTAGTCTATCTACCTGGGGACAGTCTTACAACAAGAAAGACCAGGGTATATGTTTTCATGCGTTCTTGTATCAACTTAGTATATCCTTGACTGATCACATCGAATACAAGAAAAAGCCGTGTTGTTACACGTTTTAATTAAACACAATCAAGACTTTATTCCTCACGGTTCATCAGAAAAAAGTGTATGATTATATACTGTGCATCGTGCAACAAAAACTTTAGTTACCATACCAAACGTATTTAACACACAGGCACACGACCGCTACGCTAGTGTTGAGTGTGTTTCTATGTTTGTTTCAAACAGTATGTATTCCCTTTTTATGGCCATAACGATAAATTCTGATAATTTGGAACAAATTTAGATTTGTGTGTGTCTGGGGTTTCAGGTCTCTGGGGCCTTTTGCTGGCTTTGCCCGGGGATGTTAGAGTGATCTCCCTTCCCGCACCATGTGCTTTTGGCGCCACCGCTTGGAGCAAGAATGCTCCGTGATCAAAAAAAGATTAATTGAGCTGCGAAAGAGAACCGATAACCGAAGTCTGTTTTCGACCTGTTTGGTTAATTAAGTAACTTTCATTTCAACGAGATGGCCTCATCCGACAACAACGAGAAGACGCGGGACGTTTCGAATACGCAAAAAAAAATAAAAAAAATAAAAAAAAAATGAACAAACCACTGGTGAGGCATGGCCAGACGATTTTCATGACATCGAACCTGAAGAACAGGACATTTTGAGATTAGAGAAAGAATTGAATGAGCTTAAGCTAGCGGAAAGGAAACGGAAACTGCTAAACGAAATAGCTGAAACACGGAATATGTTGTCGAGTTCTATAGGCCCCCGTCAGTTCGCCCCACTCGCGATGACCAAATGCAAGTAACTGTTTCGGGTGAGTCGGGCAAAAAAGATGAGGATGAGCAGAGTGTTATCAGACAGATGTTTAAGCTTCTTGGTAACCAGAAAACGGATAGTATCATGTGTCCAAGCATAAAGCATACAAATTTTAAATCACTGATTATCTGTGGGAGGAGCCCAGTTTAAATAAGGACGAATCGGTCGTGTTTACAAAAGATGGCCTCAAGGTAAACAAAAAACCAACCACACAAACTCAGAACCTGACAATAGAATAATGGGGCTACGGTTCGTTAGGCATCCTACATACGATGGTAAACATGAGATTGATTTTGCAGGTGTGAAAGCTTACGTAAAATATGCGCGCAACACATTGAGACTATTCAGTCGGTATGTTAGAGGATTAAGGAAGTGTACTTATGTACGACAAGGAGTACCGGGAGTTGCAGAAAAAGGAAGGTTTTAAATGGGCCTCACCGCGGACGAATATTCAGGATTTTCAACTGATACCAAACATGAATGCGGCCACGCAACTGCTACAAACTGACAATGCTAACACTAACAATCAGCAAGGTTTCACGTCGAGAAAACGCAGAGGTCCATTCCTATATCTAGTTGCTGTCTAATTTGCCGTCGCTTCAACTCCGAAAGCTGTTCTTCGGGGGCATGTAAAACGGCCCACAACTGTATGATCTGTTATTCAGCAGATCATCCGGCTACAAAACACCCCGTTCAACAAACAATTAATGAACATGGAGTACCAAAGTACAGCTAGCCCCTCCCCTCTACCAAGCTATGGGGGTCATAAATCGGAGGGGGGTCTTGGGCCTTTCAAATATAGTAGCTTGGAAAAGCTTTTGCACATAAAATGATTTTGATCGTGAATACCTGTTTGAGGGCGTTAAATATGGCTTTAAAATGGTTAATTGTGATGTGGACACATTATCAGATATTGAAGTTGACAACTATTCATCTTGTAAACGATATACCAACCTGGTTGAAGAACAAATAATGCACGAACCTAAACACGGTAACTATGTCGTTACCCAAAAGAAACCAAAAATTGTAAGCGCACTCGGTGCTATACCAAAATCAGACTCTATGATTCGTTTAATATATGATGCTAGCAGACCCAAAGGTCAGTCTCTCAGACACAATGTATCTGACACCTCACGTTCCTATCTATTTTCTAGGCTTCATCCTCGATAGTGATAATATGACTCTTGAACTTCCAGAATTGAAGGAGAAGGAATTTAAACAACTGTAACAGTCATTCTCTACTAAGAAAAGGGCCAGTAAATCACAATTAGAAACCTTGTGTGATAAACTTAGCCGGGCTTCGCAAGTTATATGTGAGGGCAGGACTTTTCTCCGTAGAATCATTAATCTAAAAGAATCTGCCATCGACCGTCGTCATAAAATAATCTTATCACCAGATTTCTTCGACGACCTAAAACGGTGAATTTCATTCATCAATGTCTTTAATGACAATCGTTTAATATTGGATCCTAAACCTGTGACATCCCTACAAACAGACGCTTGCAATGAAGGTGCAGGTGGGTATTACAATGGAGACTTGAAATTTCTATTTCAACTGGGCTTTGGACTTACAAGCGATGTTTTCTCAACACATTAATGTGAAGGAATTAGTGGCAATCTTTCTCAGAATTTGTCGTTGGGTGAACATCTCAAAAACAAGCGAGTCATTATTTATAATGACAACAAAATGGCCGCTTGCTGGATTAATAAGGGCTCATCTCAACATTACCAATGTAAATAGTATGAATGGAGTGACTGTATATAGGGGCCCGGTGAGTGTACAGTTGTACATTATCACACTAACATTACCAATGTAAATAGTATGAATGGAGTGACTGTATATAGGGGCCCGTTGTGTGTACAGTTTTACATTATCACACTAACATTACCAATGTAAATAGTATGAATGGAGTGACTGTATATAGGGGCCAGGTGAGTGTACAGTTGTACATTATCACACTAATATTACCAATGTAAATAGTATGAATGGAGTGACTGTATATAAGGGCCCGGTGAGTGTACAGTTGTACATTATCACACTAACATTACCAATGTAAATAGTATGAATGGAGTGACTGTATATAGTCGTGTGGTGAGTGTACAGTTGTACATTATCACACTAATATTACCAATGTAAATAGTATGAATGGAGTGACTGTATATAGGGGCTCGGTGAGTGTAACCAATGTAAATAGTATGAATGGAGTGACTGTATATAGGGGCCCGGTGAGTGTACAGTTGTGCATTATCACACTAACATTACCAATGTAAATAGTATGAATGGAGTGACTGTATATAGGGGCCCGGTGAGTACAGTTGTACATTATCAAACTAATATTACCAATGTAAATAGTATGAATGGAGTGACTGTATATAGGGGCTCGGTGAGTGTAACCAATGTAAATAGTATGAATGGAGTGACAGTATATAGGGGCCCGGTGAGTGTACAGTTGTACATTATCACACTAACATTACCAGTGTAAATAGTATGAATGGAGTGACTGTGTATAGGGGCCCGGTGAGTGTACAGTTGTACATTATCACACTAACATTACCAATGTAAATAGTATGAATAGACTGACTGTATATACGGGCCCGGTGAGTGTACAGTTGTGCATTATCACATTGACAATTACCAATACTAATTAAGGAAACATTATGTTTATGCAATAGTGCGACACGAGGAAGTTGATTAAAGACGACTTGTCGTTCGTCTTGTCTATAGTTAGACCATAGTTACAACAGATCACCAACATCATAGATCAGAAAGCACAGAGATATTAGTAATATTACCCAAAAAAGGACAGCAGTCAAACAAAAGGTAATGTTGATATAATTAGACGTGACTTGTGACCTATAAGGTGAAATTTTTTGTTCTATATAATCGTAATTACTGTGAAGTAAAAAGACTGTGTCATACCCTTTAATGGTAATCCTACGCAAACCGAAATTGACATTACAAATTTCAATTTTAAATTAACCATTTTTTATAAAATGCATTTCATGATATGGAGAATTTTATATTATCTGTCATTAGCTAATAATTACGGTTGGAGTTATTTATTAGTTGGAACGAAGTGTAAACTGGGAAGAATTAAAATACATAACATAGTCATTGTAGTAGTTGATCTAACAATGTATGAGAACAATGTACGTATGCAATGGCGGTCGTAGATTATATCACATATAGCATTATAATCGATACAAATGCACCTACAACTATATTCAGTGTTATAACGCCATCTGAACAAAGTGGGAATATTGTTTTTAAAGTTTTATTTCTTGTAATTTTCACTCTAACAAATTGTATAATTTTTTTTTTATTTTACAAACGATTTTTCTTCAAAAACATTAATCACATATGCATGTAAATTACTTGACTCCAATTTCCTTTCATTCTGGCGTTTCTCTCTCTCATACACTAGATATTACATTGATGTTTTTAATGAGAAGGGGGCGGGGGTAAGAAAAGTAAAATGAAGAAGAATGAGAAAGTAGGGAAGGGGGAAAAGTGGACAAGAAAGAAGAATGAAAAAGGGGGAAGGAGGTAAAGGGGATAAGGGTATGAAGAGGGATGGTAGCTGAAGAAGAATAAATATACTGTATAAAAATATTCAAGTGAGTCTTATATGAAAAATAAGTACCGTAATTTCCTGCGTATTTCCCGCGGGCTATACGAATTTCACATAATTAGATTTCTAATTCAGACTATTTGCCGATGCGAGCTATCTGTGGAAATTATTACGAAAATAGAAAAATATCTGCAGCCTATACGTTGTCATTTATTTCAAGGACAAGTAAAATAGCAGGTGAATAGTATAGGTGAATGTATCATCAAACAAATACAGTAGCATGCTAATGACTTTACATGTCTTTAAATAAACATGTGTTCCCCTCTCCAAATGAAAGCATTTAATTATAGCACATAGACTCACGTGGCATTATTAGTACATAGTAAAAAGGAATGCATCGACATATAACCCGCAGGCAATCTGCCGGTGCGGGCTATCTGGAATTTATTTTACAAAATCATAGAAAATGAATGATTTTGCTTCCCGCGGGCTATACCCCAGTGCGGGTTATACGCAGAAAATTACGGTATATAAACTTATAAATAAACAATTAACATCAGAGGGAAGAGAGAAAGGGGAAAAAACGGACAGAATTTGGATATCAGTTCACAGATATATACAAATGTATACATAGTCCAAGCATGACACATGAAAAACAAAATATGTATAAAAAAACTCTATAATTTCAATTTAAAATGTGGAAAGGGGTTTATAAGTTCTAAGTTTGCTTGCAAGTTTTATCCACTTTTGCCAATCTTTATTGAATATGTTATTTTGTTCTCCTTTTCCATAAGCTATATATTTTTGAACATAGTAATATTAATCTTTAATAGATATAAAAAAAACTGTCACTTTTAATGAACCATGTAAGCATCTTGTTTTGTAAATATAATGTTTGATATAAAGAACAATTTCATTGTCGATCCTTTAGTATATACAATTTTGATCTAGTTTCCCAAAAAGCATAGTTTCCTTATTAATTTGCAAAAGGAATAAAAATAAAATATCAAAAAGGCTTTCAAAATTGGCTAAAAAGCTCTAAACTTCAGAGCATTCCCAAAAAGGTGTGTGATTGTATCCCTTTCTATTGCGCATACCATACACTGAGGATTATTTGAAAGACCAATTTTACAAAGATATGTATTAGTTGTAAGTATATAATGGAACATTCTGTTATAGATCACTTTAAGAAACAAAAATAATTGTTGATATAATTAGATGTAATCAATGAGCTAAAAAGCGGTCGAAGTTCTTTGTTTTATATAATAATAACTTTAATGAAGTAAAAACAAGTAAACTTTAGTTGTTCGTACATTTATAATGGTAATCCTACGCAAACCAAAAATGGTATCGTAAAGTTCAATTTAAAAACAACCAGTTCTAATATAATCAAATACTGTACCATGATGAGGCGGATTTCATATTATCTGTCAATAGCTTATAATTGCTGCTATTTTTAAAATGCCGGAGTTATTTAATCGGAACGAAGTGTAAACTGAGAAGAATTAAAATACATAACATATATATAGTGGTACTTGATCGAACAATGGGTGAGAACAATATACCTAATAAATGGCGGTCGTAGATTGTATCACGCAAGTATAGCAGTCCGATCAATACCAATGCACATATTCAATGTTATAATGCAATCTGAACAATACATAGTTGAGACACTGTTTTTAAAAAATAATGTTAAAGTCAGGAGTTTAAATGCATTTCCACAGATCTGCATATCATGTTTCGTACCAAAGGTAGCGATTAAGCATTTTTTTTTCAAAACTGGCATACGTTTCATGTTTAGTGTTCCTAAAAGTATATAATAAAGAGTATTTCTGAGGACTGAAATACCTTCCTATATGCCATATTTATATGTTATAATTTACACCCATTATTTGCATGACAAGGTCAAAATGATTCGATGTCCACTCTTTTGTAAAATCGAATTTCCACAAACAAAGCGCTCCTTACACCCACTTTAGACACTAGTAAACATAGTGGCATGGTTATTTGGTGACAAAAGTATAAACCGGACCTTGTGAACATTTAGTTCATGTTTAACTAAGAAGTGGTATATAAAGTAACATATTGCGTAATCAGTAAAATGATTTTGTATAAAGCAGGATTGTTTCTGTTTATCTTTCCAAAAGAAAGTGTTTGTTTATTCAAAGTTTTATTTAAAAAAAAGGGTTTTAAATAAGTCTAGCATTTGAATACGATTTTGGGCTTATTCCCATTCCCCTAAAAAGTTCTGCAGTTTCTCTTCCAGAGTTGCATATGCACTACAATCTACAAGATTTATTAAAAAAGGAAAGAGTTTGTTGTTGAAATACATTGGAATTCCCGAAACTGTAACCATTGAAGCTTTGGATTTTTGGCAGTTTAGAAAAGCAAAGAGTTTATTTTCGACCAGTCCTCATCGCTCATATTAAAACAAACTTCTTATCTTTAATTGCCTTTGACAGTTATATGTTTTCTTTTATGTAGTAAGTTGTAAAATACTTTTGAAACTTTAGCCACAGTAGGGAATATAGCAATGTGCCTTGATAAAACAGGACAATACGTTTGGTTTCTCCAATATGATTATTCTGTATACATGCTAGAATAAACCATACAATTATATTTTACAATACTAGTTTTAATAATACATTTGATGACAAAGTCATCATATGTAAAAGGTATTTGTACTGGAATCTTTTATAAAATCTCCTATAAGGTAGGTATCCTTTTCATTAATAAAATAAAAAAATGGTGTTCCAACGATTGCCACGTATGGGTGTTTGTAAGAGTGATTTCCCCTTATGAAGTTTCATTTTTGCAGACGTATTTGATATTTTCCAAGTCGAAGAGCATAGTTCCAAAATCATATTACAGCTGTCCTAACATTTCACATTATTCACCTCTAGGCTGGCCATCAAAGATACTTTTTATTAAGCAGGAAGCCTCTATTTTAATGTAAGTATGAAACTAAAAATATATATATTCCAGAATTAATTAACTCAATATGGAGAGTTCTATGCAGGCTTCACATAAAGAAATCTAACAGAATGGGTTCCTGGGAAGGAACATAATCTTTAATCAAGCTAACTTCCAAGGTATCAATAAAATCATAAATATTGAACATTTTCAAACCACCCTATGATCAATTATATGCCCTTCACCCAGCCTATTTGAGCCTAGAATGCAATCATTTTTAGTACATCATGGCAAGATCGACATTATCATAAAGTGCTAAACAGAAATCTCAAATATAAAATTAAAATATGAAATCATAGTAAAAGTTTTCAAACAAACCTTAATGTGTTAATGATAAAATAGCGCAAATGAATAACTATGTCACTATGACCTAAATTTTATTTATTTTCTGAACTGATAAACTGATTTAAAAATGAATAAAATAGCAATTAATATTTTGGGACAAATGTCTTGGAAACTGACTCCGAATTTTTATGATGGTTTCAGAAACAGCAACAGTTGTTTCTTTTCGGAACGATTCTATGTAGCGCCGAATGTGTCATGGATTGGGAAAATGGTTTTTTTTATCTAGAAAAAAACTAGACATATTGAGACGATTTTAGTTCATTCTACATATTGTACAAAGTGTCATTATTACGGCAATATCAAGCCTGTATTAGCGAAATCGCCACATATTTATCATTATTGATGCCATGGTGGCACTTTTGAGATAGATCTGCTGTTGAATGGAATTGCTGACTAAAAGGTCATCTTTGTAAGGTTTACATAGAAATAGTCATAGGTAGGAAATGTCATTGGTATAAATTGACTATACTAATCGATGTACCGCGATTTATTTTATCTAGACTTATGGAAATTTTAACTTATAAGCAGAGACATTTCTTATTCATTCCACATAATTGTACAAAATGTCATCATTACGACAATATCAAACCATTTTATCGCGAAATTAAAACCCCGCGAATATGCTCCGCTGATGAAAACTCGAAATATATGGTCCGCGAATTTAAAACTCTACATGGTAATTTGTTCCCAGGTCCCTGTGGGCCTTATATAGGGGCCCGATGAGTGTACAGTTGTACATTATCACACTAACATCACCAATGTAAATAGTATGAATTGAGTGAATGTATATAGGGTCCCGATGAGTGTACATCTGTACATTATCACACTTACATTACCAATTTACCAATGTAAATAGTATGAATGGAGTGACTGTACATAGGGGCCCAGTGAGTGTACATCTGCACATTATCACACTAACATCACCAATGTAAATAGTATGAATTAAGTGAATGTATATAGGGTCCCGATGAGTGTACAGTTGTACATTATCACACTAACATTACCAATGTAAATAGTATGAATGGAGTGACTGTATATAGGGGCCCGGCGAGTGTACAGTTGTACATTATCACACTGACATTACCAATGTAAATAGTATGAATGAAGTGACTGTATATAGGGGCTCGGTGAGTGTACAGCTGTACATTATCACACTTACATTAGCAATGTAAATAGTATGAATGGAGTGACTGTATATAGGGGTCCGGTGAGTGTACAGTTGTATATTAGCACAATTACATTACCAATGTCAATAGTATGAATGGAGTGACTGTATATAGGGGCTCGGTGAGTGTACATCTGCACATTATCACACTGACATTAACAATGTAAATAGTATGAATGGAGTGACTGTATATAGGGGCCCGGCGAGTGTACACTGACATTACCAATGTAAATAGTATGAATGGAGTGACTGTATATAGGGGCTCGGTGAGTGTAAAGCTGTACATTATCACACTGACATTACCAATATAAAAAGTATGAATGGAGTGACTGTATATAGGGGCCCGATGAGTGTACAGTTGTACATTATCATGCTGACATTACCAATGTAAATAGTATGAATGGGGTAACTGTATATAGGGGCCCAGTGAGTGTACAGCTGTACATTATCGCAATAACATTAACAATGTAAATAGAATAAGGGAAGTGACTGTATATAGGGGCCCGGTGAGTGTACAGCCGTACATTATCACACTGACATTACCAATGTAAATAGTATGAATGGAGTGACTGTATATAGGGGCCCGGTGAGTGTACAGTTGTACATTATCACACTAACATTACCAATGTAAATAGTATTAAGGAAGTGACTGTATATAGGGGCCCGGTGAGTGTACAGCCGTACATTATCACACTGACATTACCAATGTAAATACTATGAATGGAGTGTCTGTATATAGGGTCCCGGAGAGTGTACAGTAGTACATTATCACACCAATATTACCAATGTAAATATTATGAATGGAGTGTCTGTATATAGGGTCCCGGAGAGTGTACAGTAGTACATTATCACACCAATATTACCAATGTAAATACTATGAATGGAGTGTCTGTATATAGGGTCCCGGAGAGTGTACAGTAGTACATTATCATACTGACATTACCAATGTAAATAGTATGAATGGAGTGACTGCATATAGGGGCCCGGTGTGTGTACAATTGTACATTATCACACTGACATTACCAATGTAAATAGTATGAATGGAGTGACTGTATATAGGGGACCGATGAGTATTCATTTGTACATTATCACACTGATATAACCTATGTTAATCGAGGTATTATATATTATAATTCTAAGACGATATTGTTGAAAATTATGTATCAATCATGTTTTAATTATATTCAGTGTGGTAGTACGTTTCATGGTCAATGTCAGTATGAATGGAGTGACTGTATATAGGGGCCCGGTGAGTGTACAGTTGTACATTATCACACTGACATTATCAATGTAAATAGTATGAATGGAGTGACTGTATATAGGGGCCCAGTGAGTGTACAGCTGTACATTATCGCAATAACATTACCAATGTAAATAGAATAAGGGAAGTGACTGTATATAGGTCCAGGTGAGTGTACAGCTGTACATTATCACACTGACATTACCAATGTAAATAGTATGAATGGAGTGACTGTATATAGGGGCCCGGTGTGTGTACAGCCGTACATTATCACACTGACATTACCAATGTAAATAGTATGAATGGAGTGACTGTATATAGGGGACCGATGAGTATTCATTTGTACATTATCACACTGATATAACCTATGTTAATCGAGGTATTATATATTATAATTCTAAGACGATATTGTTGAAAATTATGTATCAATCATGTTTTAATTATATTCAGTGTGGTAGTACGTTTCATGGTCAATGTCAGTATGAATGGAGTGACTGTATATAGGGGCCCGGTGAGTGTACAGTTGTACATTATCACACTGACATTATCAATGTAAATAGTTTGAATGGAGTGACTGTATATAGTAGTCCGGTGAGTGCACAGGTGTACATTATCACATTGACAATTACCAATACTAATTAAGGTATTATTATGTTTATGCAATAGTGCGACACGAGGAAGTTGATTAAAGACGAGTTGTCGTTCGTCTTGTCTATAGTTAGACCATAGTTACCACAGATCACCAACAACAGAGATCGTAAAGCACTGAGATATTAGAAATATATCCCAAAAAAGGACAGCAGTCAAACAAAAGGTAATATTGATATAATTAGACGTGACTTATGACCTATAAGGTGAAGTTTTGTTTTATATAATCGTAATTTCAGTGAAGTAAAACATACTGTTTCATGATTTTTAATGGTAATCATAAGCAAACCGAAAGTGACATTGCAAATTTCAATTGGAAATTTACCTGTTGTTGTAAAATGCAATATCATATCATGATATGGAGGATTTCATATTATCTGCCGTTAACTAATTATTACGGTTATTTTCCAAATATCGGAGTTATTTAGTTGGAAAGAGTCGTATACAAAGTAGAATTAAAATACATTGCATACATGTATATATAGTGGTAGTTGATCGAACAATGGATGAGAACAATGTACGTATTTATTGGCGGTCGTAGATTGTATGACATATAGCATTCCGATCAATACAAATGCACCTATTCAATATTAGAGCACCATCTGAACATAGTGGGAATACTGTTTTCAAAGTTGTATTTTCTGTACTTTTCACTCTAACATATTGTTGGCAATGTGTGAATATGGATGCATATATATGATGCTTCATATCCATAAAAACACCTACATACTATTCACACCGTCTATTATCGGTACACTGGAAATAGCTATTACACTCGAAGCGACAACACAAAATACCGATTATTAAATCGATGTTTTCACATATGTAAAATTATTATTGCTTGTCTTTTCCTTGTTTCGGTGTTTCACAAACTATTCTAGATTAGTAAAAGCTATAAACTGTGAAAATCCAAGGAGTCAGTATAGAATTATTTGACAATATGTATTGTGTGCATGGAGTGTACTTTCGACGAGATGTTGAAATCGGAAAATAGATTCATTTTATAGCAAACATTCGGTCTTGCTGACCTTAATTCCTTTCAACAATATACATAATTGCTATAA
The DNA here is from genome assembly GCA_004382745.1 of Argopecten irradians irradians. Classification (NCBI taxonomy): domain Eukaryota; kingdom Metazoa; phylum Mollusca; class Bivalvia; order Pectinida; family Pectinidae; genus Argopecten; species Argopecten irradians. The sequence continues at coordinate 82,024 of SAYR01045772.1, read as the reverse complement.
TATTGTAAACAGAACGATATAACAGCATTAATTGTACTATGAAATTTCCTGTTTTTGAAGAAAAAATCATGGTTGATTTTACAGTTACAAAATGTATGAATAAAACATTGAATATGTGTGAATCATTGTAAATGATATAACTAACCTACCATAAATATCAGAGTAATAAAAACGGAAATTATTCATGATTTGATGATGGTAATAGCGATGTTTTACAAACACTTTGAACATTCTTTCGAAACAATAATTAAGGTTGGTTAATTTATTTTACCTTTCCAACATAGAAATTGTGATTTGATCTGGTTAGCTTATTACGGCGATTCTAAAATTAACAAACGTTAATATCAATCAATGTCATCTTGATATGTTCCTATTTTTCGACCACTGACTAACTGTGAACACTTTTTAAAGTGTCGGGGCTTATAGTAAAACAGAAGTGTAGACAGAGTAGAATTTAAATACATAACACACTGGTCCTTTGAAGGCAGGAAACCCAGCTCGTATTTTACTTATAATTAGGCAAAGATTGATATGTAATAATTTGCCAATTAAGATACCATTATGTATGTGCAATAGTGCGATACTAGGAAGTTGATTAAGGGGAGTTGTCGTTTGTCTTGTCTATAGTTAGACCATAGTTACCACAGATCACCAACAACAGAGATCAGAAAGCACAGAGATATTAGAAATATTACCCAAATAAGGACAGCAGTCAATTAAAAGGTAAAATTGATATAATTAGACGTGACTTATGACCTATAATGTGAAGTTTTTTTTATAATCGTAATTTCAGTGAAGTAAAATAACTTTTAATGGTAATCCTACGCAAACCGAAAGTGATATTGCAAATTTCAATTTAAAATCAACTAGTTTTTATATTATGCAATTATCCCTAATATCATGATATGGAAAATTTCATGTTATCTGCCAATAGCTAATAATTACGGTTATTTTCAAAATGTCGGAGTTAGGTGGAAAGAGTCGTAAACTGAGTAGAATTAAAATACACAACATATATATAGTGGTAGTTGATCGAACAATGGATGAGAACAATGTACGTATTCAATGGCAGTCGTAGATAAAATGAAAAAAATAACATTCCAATCGATACAAATGCACCTATTCAATGTTAAAACGCCATCTGAACATAGTGGGAATACTGTTTTTAAAGTTGTATTTCCTGTAATTTTCACTCAAAAAAATTGTTGTATAACATACAATGTGTGAATATGGATGCGTATATGATGGTTCAGATCCATAAAAACTCCAACATACCATTCAGATAGAGGAAAGGTATGTCACGGACTTAAAAGCGGCCACACATCATCGTCATGTTTAAAAACTTTCGGGCGATATCTGAAATCTGAGTTACATCACCTGACCGACATCGATCGACGACACCGGTATGTATCGGAACCTTCCGATTCGTATCACGTGACCAAACATGGGCAATAGCCGTACAGATAGGAAAAAGCTTAATTTGAAACAACTCGAAGGCTTCCGAGCTATTTTAATTATCTAAAAAAAACTCAAAACATAGGTGGAGAAAAATATGTAGAACACTTTTATTATTTTTTCTATGACAAAAAAAGAACAAGTCATAGACCATACACCTCTAAAAACATCATTCTCAACCACATAATGATTGGAAATATAACCACAAATAAGGACAGCATTCAAACAAAAGATATTGGTGATATAATTAGACGTAATTAATGACATCTATAGCGGGCGAGGTTCTTTATGAGCTCAACTGGCCCGAAGGGCTTATGTCATGGCGCGGCGTCCGTCGTCCGTCCGTCCGTCCGTCCGTCCGTCCGTCCATCAACATTTCCTTTAAACCACTACTTGTCATTGAGTTCTGCATGGAGTGTAACCAAATTTGGCCACAAACATCCTTGGGGGAAGGGGAACAGAACTTGTATAAATTTTGACTCTGACACCCCCCTCCCCGCGGGGCCCAATAGGGGAAATAGAGGTAAATCCTATAAATCGCTACTTGTCCTAGATTTCTGCATGGATTGTAACCAAATTTGGCCACACACATCGTTGGAAAAAGGGGAACAGAACTTGTATAAATTTTGGCTCTGACTCCCTGGGGGCAGGAGGGGCGGGGCCCAATAAGGAAAATAGAGGTAAATCCTATAAATCGCTACTTGTCCTAGAGTTCTGCAGGGATTGTAACCAAATTTGGCCACAGACATCCTTGGGGGAAGGGAACAGAACTTGTATAAATTTTGGCTCTGACCCCCCGGGGGCAGGAGTGGCGGGGCCCAATAGGGAATTAGAGGTAAATATTCAAATTCCTTCAGAATAGAAACAATGAACCTGTATTCACAACTGTACTTGGCATTACAAACCAGGTGAGCGATACAGGCCCTCTGGGCCTCTGGTTTTATGTAATCGTAAACTTCTGTGAAGTAAAATAAGTAAAGTAAAGTTAGTTGTTCATGCCTTTAGTAATCCTACGCAAACCGAAAGTGATATTGTAAAGTTCAATTTAAAATAGATCAATTGAAAATCAATTAGCTTTCATAAAATTAATACCATCATATGGAAAATTTCATATTATCTGTCAATAGCTGATAATTGCTGCTATCTTTTTAAAATGTCGGGAGTTATTTAGTTGAAACGAATAAGAATTAAAATACAAACTACAGTGGTAGTTGATCTGACAATGCGTGAGAACAATGTACATGTACGTTTTAATGGCGGTCGTAGATTATATCACACAAATGTAGCATTCAAACATTCAGACAAAGTTTATCTTGTATAAACAACTTAGTATATGGTACGTACAACTTAGTATATTGTACGTAGAGTTTAGTTTAGTGTACGTACAGCTTAGTATAGTATACATACAGCTTAGTATAGTGTACATACAGCTTAGTATAGTGTACAAACAGCTTAGTATACAATGTATTGTAAGTACAGCTTAGTATAGTGTACGTACAGCTTAGTATATTATACATACATCTTACTATAGTGTACATACAGCTTAGTAAAGTGAACGTACAGCTTAGTATAGTGTACGTACAGCTTAGTATATTATACATACATCTTACTATAGTGTACATACAGCTAAGTATATTGTACGTAGATCTTAGTATATTGTACGTACCGCTAAATATATTGTACGTAGATCTTAGTATAGTGTACGTACGGCTTAGTTTAGTGTACAAACAGCATAGCATAGGGTATTTACAGCTTAGTATAGTATACATAAAGCTTAGTATATTGCACGTAGAGCTTAGTAAAGTGTACGTACAGCTAAGTATAGTGTGCGTACAGCTAAGTATATTGTCCGTAGATCTTAGTATAGTGTACGTACAGCTTAGTATATAATACATACATCTAAGTACAGTGTACATACGGCTAAGTATATTGTACGTAGATCTTAGTACAGTGTACGTATGGCTAAGTTTAATGTATAAACAGCTTAGTATAGTATATATACAGCTTAGTATATTGTACGTAGAGCTTAGTTTAGTGTACATACAGCTTAGTTTAGTGTACATACAGCTTGGTTTAGTGTACATAAAGCTTAGTATAGTGTACATACAGCTAAGTATATTGTACGTAGAGTTTAGTATAGTGTACGTACATCTTAGTATAGTGTTGTACGGCTTTGTAAGTGTATGTATGGCTGCGTATAGTGAACGTACAGCTTATTTTAGTGTACATACAGTTTAGTATATTGTACCTAGAGCTTAGTATAGTGTACGTACAGCTTAGTTTAGTGTACGTACAGCTTAGTATACTGTACGTACAGCTCAGTATAGTGTACGTACAGCTTAGTATAGTGTACGCACAGCTTAGTATATTGTATGTAGAGCATAGTATAGTGTACGTACAGCTTAGTATAGTGTACGTACGGCTTAGTATAGTGTACGTATAGCTTAGTATAGTGTATGTACAGCTTAGTATAGTGTACGTACAGCTTAGTATAGTCTACGTACAGCTTAGTATAGAGTACGCACAGCTTAGTTTAGTGAACGTACAGCTTAGTAATAGTATAGTGTACGTACAGTCTAGTTTATTGTATTTACAGCTTAGTATAGTGTACGTAGAGCTTAGTATAGTATATATACAGCTTAGTATATTGTACGTAGAGCTTAGTTTAGTGTACATACAACTTAGTTTAGTGTACATAAAGCTTAGTATAGTGTACATACAGCTAAGTATATTGTACGTAGAGTTTAGTATAGTGTACGTACATCTTAGTATATTGTTGTACGGCTTTGTAAGTGTATGTATGGCTGCGTATAGTGAACGTACAGCTTATTTTAGTGTACATACAGTTTAGTATATTGTACCTAGAGCTTAGTATAGTGTACGCACAGCTTAGTTTAGTGTACATACAGCTTAGTATATTGTACGTACAGCTTTGTATAGTGTACGTACGGCTTAGTATAGTGTACGTATAGCTTAGTATAGTGTATGTACAGCTTAGTATAGTGTACGTACAGCTCAGTATAGTGTACGTACAGCTTAGTATAGTGTACGCACAGCTTAGTATATTGTATGTAGAGCTTAGTATAGTGTACGTACAGCTTAGTATAGTGTATGTACAGCTTAGTATAGTGTACGTGCAGCTTAGTATAGTGTACGCACAGCTTAGTATAGTGTACGTATTGCTTAATATAATGTACGTACAGCTTAGTATAGTGTACGCACAGCTTAGTATATTGTATGTAGAGCTTAGTATAGTGTACGCACAGCTTAGTATATTGTATGTAGAGCTTAGTATAGTGTACGTACAGCTTAGTATAGTGTACGTATAGCTTAGTATAGTGTATTTACAGCTTAGTATAGTGTACGTACAGCTTAGTATAGTCTACGTACAGCTTAGTATAGAGTACGCACAGCTTAGTATAGTGTACATACAGCATAGTATAATGTACGTACAGCTTAGTAATAGTATAGTGTTCATACAGCTTAGTATAGTGTATTTACAGCTGAGTATAGTGTACGTACAGCTTAGTATAGTGTACGTACAGCTTAGTATAGTGTGCGTACAGCCTAGTATAGTGTACATACAGCATAGTATAGTGTACGTACAGCTTAGTATAGTGTACGTACAGCTGAGTATAGTGTACGTACTTCTTAGTATAGTGTACGTACAACTTAGTATATTGTACCTAGAGCTTAGTATAGTGTACGTACTGCTTAATATATTGTATGTATAGCTTAGTATAGTGTACGTACAGCTTAGTATAGTGTACGTACGGCTTAGTATAGTGTACGTATAGCTTAGTATAGTGTATTTACAGCTTAGTATAGTGTACGTACAGCTTAGTATAGTGTATGTACAGCTTAGTATAGTGTACGTACAGCTTAGTATAGTGTACCTAGAGCTTAGTATAGTGTACGTACAGCTTAGTATAGTGTACATACAGCTTAGTATAGTGTTCGTACAGCTTAGTAATAGTATAGTGTACGTACAGCTTAGTATATTGTACGTACAGCTGAGTATAGTGTTCGTACTTCTTAGTATAGTGTACGTACAACTTAGTATATTGTACCTAGAGCTTAGTATAGTGTACGTACAGCTTAGTATAGTGTACAAACACCTTAGTATAGTGTACGTACAACTTAGTAAAGTGTACGTATAGCTTAGTATAGTGTACGTACAATTTGGAAAAAATGATTTAGTTTTTCGTGTGTATCATCTGGAATGTCAGTAAAATCACACATTGCATTAACTAACTTTGATTCACGACAGTATGAACTCCAATTTTCAAAAGTCTATATTAGAAAAAACGTATCATACGGGAAATTTGGATTTCAGAGCAGAGAAGACTCATAATTCATTCTTATGTACATATATTATGTATAAAGTCGTCATTCACAGTGATTACAATCTCATTCTTATGAAATCGACAACTATGTGTCAACATTAAGGCGTAGAGAATTTTTTTGGGCTAGAGCAGTGATTTTATTTGTTAGTTAAAACGTCATATTTGTAAGATTTTCCTGAAAAGATTCATAGTATGGATATATATTCTATAAATAGCTATACTAATCGATGTAGAGCGCAATATAAGAAAAACCGCGAAAATTCGTCATTGACGAAACCGCAAAATATGGGCCCTGCGAAATTAAAGTTCTACATAGTAACTAGTTCCCAGATCTCTGTGGGCTGAAAGTTTATATCTTATCAGTATGGTATTATGTATCAGTTACATTTGGCGATATTTAAAATATATTCACAAAAATCTTCTTAAACAGATGAACTCCTACATATGTTTGATTAATAAATCCTTTTGTTTATTCCAGATCGACCTGTACATCGCCTTTTGATAGCAGACATGGCTGAAGCTGTGGCGATATATGAATATAGGTGTATGATCTGTACACAACCATATACAGAACCCAGACTTCTGCTCTGTGGTCATACTTTCTGTTGTCAATGTTTGTCAATATACATCAACGCGGAATACGTCACAGCAGACGACAAACTCTACTTCCCATGTCCAGTATGCGAGACACCGACGTATAACGATGACGTCAATGCGGATGTAAGTACCTGGGCGACATGCCTACCGAAAAATGATTTGCTTGCTTCTTCTACAGCACAGATGTCTGGTGTCCAGTTTTGTGATCCATGTCTTCGGGGAAAAGAATCTAACCCTGCCGAAGTCACATGTACTGAATGTGAAGAGAAACTTTGCATTCAGTGCCGAATTCATCATGAAAGAAGCAAACTATCAGCTACACATCAACTTACATCAATTTCAGGGAATGCCGGACTACTTGCAGGAGTATATGAAATCTGTCATCAGCATGATGGGAAACCATTGGAACTCTACTGTATAGACCATAGTGCTATGTGTTGTCAGATATGTGTGTCGGTGTCACACAGGCAATGTAACAATGTAAAACCAATGAAGGATGTGATCAAGAAGAGTACAGCTAACATGAGTACTGTCGTGGCAGATTTTAAGGAAGCGACTGAGGAAGCAAAGAAGATGATAGAGGAAGATGATTTAGGGATAGCAGCGCTAAACGCAAAAGAAAAGGAAGTTTTAATTGAGATGACAGACAGGATAGATAAAGCTAAGAACAAACTAGATAACCTGAAGAAAACATTCCAATCTGATATTGGTGATATGTTCAGAGAAAGAAGAGAACAGCTAATGACTCGTCAGAGGTGTGTACATTCATTTCACATCAACGTGGAAAATTCACACCAGTTGATATCGGATTCAGAACATCAGCTATCAGACCGTCACCGATTTGTCATAAGAGAACATACAAAAAATCAACTTTCGGGACATTACCGTCGAATGGATCAAAATACCAAGGCAGAACCAAATAGGTTTGACATCACTTTGCAACTAGATGAAACAATTGATAAAATCATGAAAATCACAAACATTGGAACATTTGAAATCACCTCGTCGCTTTCACATGTGTCACAAAAATCAAATGGTCAAATCACTTCCTTGATCGAAAGTTTGCTTTTGACACCTTTAGCTTCTAACTTTGCGGACTCGACATCGACTTCCGATTTGGAGGGATCTCTTCAGCATCTGACAGTCCAGTTTACCCCAGTAATGACAGATGTTGATGTATGGACCGGCTCGGTATCCTGTGTACATACAGTTAACGCCAGCACACTTAAATGAGTAGATAGACCTTGGTTTGCGGGAGGTATCATTACTGACAACAATGAGTTACTCATCACAGATTACAGTAACAGCAGACTCCTACTGTTTGATGATAATTATTCCTACCAGAGGAGATACAAAGTTGACGGTAGACCTACAGACAAAGCACGTGGACGTACACCTGATGAGATATTTGTGGATGTATACAAGAACTCCATACTGAGATGTACACTACAGAATGGTCAGCTGTACGTGATCACCAAGATTAGTGCTCCACCTAATACCTTGGGTATAGCAGTACTCGGGGATAACATCCTGGTCGGTACTAGTGATAGTGTGAAGGTCATGTCTATCAATGGGAAGGTCACCAAGTCTATACAGACGAGTGGAGGTAACACATACGTCGCCGTATCTACATCTAACTCTACTGTATACCACAAAGATAACCATGACGTGGTGTGTAGACGACTAGACAGTGACGCAGTAGTCTACAGGTACAGTGATCCTGGTCTGAGGAATCCTATAGGTATTGGACTGGATCGGGACCACAATGTGTATGTATGTGGTAGGGGTTCCGGAAACGTTTACCTTATATCACCTGACGGGTCACGTGGGAGGGTACTACTGCCCAAACTGTCCGGTAGTGACTATCCGTGGTGTATAGTGATCCATCCAACCAAACAGGAGTTCGTGGTTACTTCTCATAAAGACTCTACTTCACTCGAGGTGTACAGATTCAGTGATGACAACATGTAGACACTTTTATAGATATCACCATTTTGATAGCACTTCAAATCATCTGATTTGATTTCATATGTATCACCGAAATGATATCTATAAATTATTTACAGGATATAATGAACTAGTGTGCGTATACATTTACATTTTTTGTTTTGTTTATTATGATGTTTTTTACACAGACCTCACACATCTTTTTCTAAGCGATTGTTTGGAGTTAAAATTAAGGAAATGTAATTATTATTTTCTTTTTACTTGAGTTTTGTACAGAACCGCGTTTTATAAAATACTGGCTAAATCAAAGGAACATGTACGCAGGAACGACGACTGGACTTAAAATATCAAACCTGAATTAGATAAACTTGGCCTCACCTATATTTGGAATACCAATTCTCCATGGCACTTTAACTATAACCCATATTGCCAACCGGAAGTTGACATTTAAAAAAAGTGTAACATTAATTGTTTGTTCCATTCCTATTCTATATATAACATATCCATCGCATATTCATATATCATCGCAATGTGTTTGTTACTGATATACTGATCAACATACAAGTAAATTATTGATCAATTAAGCTTTAATTACATGTACTGCGTTTTGTCAGTGTACCAGTACACATTTTCTTATCTACTAGAGTCATCTCCCTTCGTTCACAGTTTAAATCAGTTTACTTAGGAGTTATACGTACTTGTTCGACAAATGTCGTTCTAAGTACACTGTGCGAGGACTTTCACATATCATGAAGTAACTTAGGGATATAATTCTGTATTTTAGGCTCTTTTAAACTATTTAATATATCTAATCTTTAATATGATTATGTAGTTTATACTCTTTTAGACTATTTAATAGATATAATCTTTAATATGAATATGTAGTTTATACTCTTTTAGACTATTTCATGAATACAATCTGTTATATAATTGTATAGTTTATACTCTTTTAGACGATTTCATGAATGCAATATGTTACATAATTGTACAGTTTATACTCTTTTAGACTATTTCATGAATACAATCTGTTATATAATTGTACAGTTTATACTCTTTTAGACTATTTCATGAATACAATCTGTTATATAATTGTATAGTTTATACTCTTTTAGACTATTTCATGAATACAATATGTTGTATAATTTATACTCTTTATAAAACGGTTCCAATGATATACAAATCAATTTTTGTTTGCTTATTTTGGTCTTTTTATTTAAATGTAACTACAAACAATCGAATATTTCAACACACCAAACATCTTGTAACACTGATATTAAAAGGGCCAACGGCAGAGCATCAGCATAACGAGTGAAAACATTGGCCTTCTAAATTACAAAAATGTACTCGACCATTATAGACAATAGGTGGTGACTAGCTGTGCGAGACATCACGTGACTAAAGTGTGAAAAATCAATCCAATAGCGTCCCTAAAATACCATCCGAAACATTAATATCTCTATAAAATCTTATAAAACAGATATTACCGAAATACCTAGACAGCAGGCTCCGAACAATCCTCGAGAAATGAGGATGCTAAAATACATATGTTTGTCAAGTCACAACTACCGCTTTTACCTATAATTACATATAATGAAAGTGTCACGTTCAATAATGCAGCGCAAGAATTAATGCATTTTAAAATTTATGACCAAATTTACATGTATATTTCTTAACTTGTTTAAAGCACAGGAAGTATATTAACATTTATATAAAATATGACAATGTCCATCAACAAATATTATGTTAATTAGATCGTTAATTAAAAAAGAAGATTTATCAAGGACTTAGAAAAATGTTTGTTTATCATTTATTGGGTCCTAACTTGTTTGTAAAGAATGTCTTTGTGAACAGGATAATGACACTTATTCCATGTTTATATCCTAAGTATACTTTCAATGATAACTTTTGATTTATTATATATAAGCTTATTGAAATATCAAATTCCTCGGAAATGATGACATTTACAGTACTTCTGAATGATGAACACGTTTGTTCGTGCTTATAACGAAGTGATTCTGTTTCCCCACATCCTCGATACTCCAGAGGTTACTACGTCATATGATATATCTGACTACCGTATCTGTAGTGCAAACAGAATACGTACCAATGCTGCGTAAAGAATAATAATCCTCGATTTTTTTTTACATCTGTTTACATCATTGGCAGCAATACTAGCGGTAGATATGATTTAGCAATTCGATCAATGATGGCGTTGTACCAATAGTCCGGAGGCTTAAGCATAAAATGTTTAAAACAAAATCTGGCCGACGTTTTTTACTAATAAATAATGTTTATATTCTTATTCAGTTACCCTGAAAATACGGATAGAGAACTAAAAACCAGGATTCAAGATATTAGATTTTAAATAATTTTATGGCGGCCATTTTGAAAGCGGCCATTTTTCAAAATGGCCGCCATGGTCGTCACCAGCAAGAACCGCTTGGGGTCCCGTTCTCAAATACCTTGTATTAGGTCATAGTAATGGTGTACCGAATTTCATATTTGTATCACAAAATGAACGACTCAGACAAAATTGGACATTAAGCCTTCGGACTATATGGATATGTAAAAGATACTGTAAAATTGGAAATTTTCGCGTAATTAGCGTGAATCCCACTCGCGTAAGTTTCCATGTTTACACCATTTTGTATAATGTAAAATGGAAATTGCCAATTGTAACTACAAGGAATGATTTTGTTTGATTTAGTTGCATTGAAACTTTACATATACGTCATTACATACTGTACATAACAGCCGAAACACATTACACTGTGTATACTTATCGTAAACTGATACTTTTCGATGCAACTACAGAAGAAAAAACAATCCTTGATTGCAGTCAAATATGCATGACCGATGTCAAACTAAACACACAACTAGATGTTCTTGCTAAGATTTGTTTATTAAAGAAGTCATCCTAGGTGAAGATGTGATATATTAAATAAACATATGAATTTCTTTGATTTCTCTTTGTACTGTTGCCCGGATGTTACATACAGCGATACAATATATCAATAATGTCACTAGATTCACAAGACAAAGAGAAAGCAAACATAAAGAATGGTAATGTTTATGTTTATATTAAAACAGTTGCATTTTGCATTGCACCAAGAGAAACTAAATGGATATGACTTTCTGGAACATTCACTGTTGTAAATTACAACAAGTTTAAGGTTCTCTCCTATATTTTTTGATATCACAGAAAATACTCGAGTTCAAGGCGGTATAGCTGCCTGATGTAAGCAAAATTACAGCCATAAATTGTTAAAAATTGAACTGATTTCATTTACACAAAATAACGAGATTAAAATATAAACACTAACATTATAACATATGATATGCTTATGATAACTATTAAATAGATATAAACTTCAACATCTAAAATCGGTATCACTGGGTCTTTAGCACCGGAAGTCCATATTTCCAAAATCGAAACTTTGTTATCACAAATCGAAAGTGTGGTACCATATACCGGAAATGGATTCTTTTATACCGGAAGTATTATATTCACACACCGGACGTCGCCAAGACATGATGAACATGTGTGTTTGACATGTCCCATTCTCTTCAGTTGATGAAGAAGTTTATTCACCTCTGGCTGATATGAAATACATTTGGAGGGGTGAAAGAAAGCAGGAAATTATTAGTAATAGAATTAGAAGAACTGTAACGGTCGTTCTCGTTGAATCATCGAACAGAGTTCCTGGTAGTCGTCTACTTCTTGTAGTCGTTGAAGTCTGTAACAAAAATATCATATTAACTATCATATTACTGCTTTAAAAGAATGTCCAATAGGTTAAGTTAGTAAAAATGTCCAATATGTTAACTTTGTAAAAATGTAAAATATGTTAACTTTGTAAAAATGGTCAATATGTAAACTTTGTAAAAATGTCCAGTATGTTTACTTTGAATCATTGTTAAAGGTCAGAGTTAAAAAATCATAAAAAGAGATATTTACCATTATTTCCCTCTTGATTATTCCAATCGCCGTTGTTAAAGTTGTTGAATTCACCTAGAATACAAGAACAGACATTAAATATACACATACAGTTCACGGGTGGTATCTATCCGATCTCATACTAGTAAGCATTGATGAGTTCAATCTGTATAATAAAACATTAGTGTCGGTACAATGAGGTGAAATATGGACGGAAAATATTTGTAATTTGTTTACAAATGTAATAACAATAATAAACGTTCTCCTATAATAAATAAAAAAGGATTTCTATATATTACTACCGTGCATAAGAAACAAAATCAAACTCTAAATTTCCGCTATACAAAAAAAGGTTAAAAACGATAAACTCTACCACGGTTAATAATCAACTATCAACTATCAACTCCAAGGATAAATTCGAAATAAACTCTATTGAGATAAATGACACACAATAAACTCTATTGAGATAAATAATACACAATAAACTCTATTGAGATAAATAATACACAATAAACTCTACTGAGATAAATAATACACAATAAACTCTATTGAGATAAATAATACACAATAAACTCTATCGAGATAAATAATACACAATAAACTCTATTGAGATAAATAATACACAACAAACTCTATTGAGATAAATAATACACAATAAACTCTATTAAAATAAATAATACACAATAAACTCTACATTACCACGATTGCCGCCATTCTGGTCCATGCCGCTGAATTCTATGGACAAAAAAAAGAAATATCATATTGCTGTAATGGGTAAAATTTATTCAATGTGAGCCCTTGACTTTGCCATCGGGAAATCGCCAAAATTTACTTTCCATTTCGCCAAAGTATTTCCAATTTCAAAATTTAAATTTAATCATCCTTGCATTCGTAGTAAGTACATCCAAATGAAGTCATGGTATGCCTAGTTGTTTACGTTGTTTTTTAAATAGGCATGTAAAACGAGATAGATATTTTTTGTCTTTCAGAAACTTTTAATTTTTTGTTTCGGAAAGATATTGAATATATTACTCGAACCAAGATAATATTTACCGCTAGCAGTCTGGTACATGTTACGGGACATCTGGAACATCTTGCCTGTAAATTTAGCAAAAAGAAATATACATTAAAAAAAGTAAAACAAAGTTAAAAACATTGCCTTAAATCATATCTTATAAAATATAAAAAATCTTACAAAAATCTTTTAGTATCAAAAATATATCATCAATACGAGATAATTAATCTTTTTCAAATGAAATACATTGAATAATGCTCATTTCTTTAACAGTGTTATCCAACTTAATTTGGCGATTTCATACCAGACGTCTTGTTCGGTTTTAATTTCCGCGATTTAGACGGTACTTCTGCTTATAACGTCTTCGCTTATTACAGAATTATGATAGGTATCGATTGATACCTCATTATTTTGTGAGCACAAATCAAGTCGTTTTCTCCTAAACGTGCAGTATACGTACGCATGTTGTCTTCCATGTTATACATGTTGCTGTCATCACCGAATTGGTTTTCTAAAAGAATGGGAAATCATAGTATTACTGTTCAACTATATTAGAAATCCGTTTGAACATTCCTTTGATATGCATATACATTTCCTAATTTTCACATGTATACTTTCCGATATCCTTCATCTTTGTCTTTTCTATAGAAAACTTATGACAAGATAATATAATAAACGAAATGATGTTATATTGTGAAAATGAGACTTAATGATAACAAAGATGGCGGCCTACACGTGGTATACGTACCTAGAATGTAGCGGTTGGCGTGATACTCTACAAAATAAAACATTAGTATCACAAGTGAATGTTAACATATTGGAAGCTTTTGGTCTCAACTTGAAGAATTTAAGTAGGTCCCACCGTATTTGGATATAAATCACGACTTGAAATCTTCAGTCAATATTGTCAGTGTGTGGCAATACATACAAGCTATGAAAAGTCGTACATATCAAGCATCATTGGATTTCCGTTTTACGTACCAATGATACATTAACGTATACCTCGGTAACATGATATTTGTTTTACTACTTCTATATTTGACATTAATTCATTATAAGCAGAAATAAAAACAAAATGTAAATAACAACACCTGTGCTACACAATAATAAAATATTGAATGACGAAAATATAATGCATTGATATAAAATTGTTTCAACTCACCAATGAAGATGTTCTGCATCATGACGTAATCTGGAAAATTAATACAATAATATTTATATCATAAAACTATTGTTCTGGAAAACAAAATCCTCAAAAAGTAGCCAGAAACATATTTATATAAAGTTTGATAACAATAGAATATCGTGGATCGTATGAGAAGCAAACATAAGAAGACTAGAAGTTAAAACAAGTATATAGGCAATGACTGAAATACCATAAAAATAACACAATATTACATTAACCTAAATTGGGAAATACGTTTAACAATCACATATTAGTTTAAACATATTTTATTGTCAAAACAAAAGAAAAAAGGTCAAAAGTTATTGCAACCTATAAAAGCCTAACATACAGTGCCGAAACAAAATACAAATAAAATAATTCTGCCATTCACATACTTATGACATTGGAAAAGCAGATGATAGGCTCTCTTACACTTATGACCTAAGATATAATTTTGACTTTTGGTGAGGTTTACACGAAATAAAACGAAATTTAACCGGCTACATCGATGTCTTAACTTTGTATTTACAATATTTGTATTTTTGTCACCAAAATTATAATAAGCTGAATATTTATATGAACAACGGGAATCAAAAAGGAATAAATCACGGTAAGGAACGATGTAAACAGTGAGAGAAAATAAACTTTCTACCACGATCAATCGAGATCAGTTTAAACACGAGTTATTATATCGACGTAGGGTCTTATCAGATGAATAAAGAAGGTGAAAGTGCAATCTTTCTGTACACCGAGTATTCCGTCTTTGTATGTTACAAAGTTACTTCCTTTTCGGGTTGGTATCTATTTAGAGCGAAATTCGCGTCGTTTTCACTGAAATGTATGACGTTACGCTATTTTAGCGATTACATCTATCAGTGCAGTATATATGTACATATGTATCAGATTTCTATTAGAAAATAATCTGGATGCTCTGGAGTCAAATCACCTTACCTTGAAGGTAGTACATGAATTTAGGCATGTATCTGTAGTATCTATCCATCTCGTGGAAGGAAGCTCCATAGCTGTTGTCCCTGTTGAAGTTACGGTACCAGTCCATGTTCCATCCGTTGTTCCATCCGTTTCCGTTGTTCCATCCGTTGTTAAAGTTGTTCCATCCCATGTTCATGCCATTGTTCCATGGTCTGTTCCAGCCGTTGTTCCAGCCGTTGTTCCAGTTGTTGTTCCAGTTCATGTTCCAGCCGTTGTTCCAGTTACCGCCATTGTATCCACCATTAAAGAAGCGTTTGGCTTGAGAGTCATTATTGCTTCCGCTGTTTTCGTCGCTGGTGCGTCTCTTCAAGTCACTGATATGCTTCAGGAAGTCATCAGGATTGCCACTATCGGCGGCCTCCTAAGAAGAAAACATAAATCGATGTGCAACACGACATGATAACAAAACAATTAAACAAGATATAGTCAGGTTTCACATTAAACATAAAAAGGATAAAGCCAATATTTTGGAAAAATAAAACGTTTGTGTTATCGAGAAAAAAACAATATACCAAGCAAGGCGAAATCTGATACAACTGTTATAACTTTTCAATTGAAAAATGTTCCAAATGAATGACTTGAATTGACAAAATCTTTTTATATACGTTTACCTTCATCTAACAGCATTTATTAAAAAGATTGTAATTTTGTCGTGCATTACATACCTTTAACTTCTTTAAAGCGTCGAGTTTGCTGTTAACGCTAAATGCTTCATTGACAGCGATACCACACAGGCAGACAAAGAGGACTGCTTGGAACATCATGGTGTACGGCTGGCTGTGGAAACAAGCACTGCTGGAAGACCCGAAGGTGAGTGATGCTGATGAAGAGGTTCTCAGATTTATACATCTCCACGGGATCAGTTCAGTGACTCCACATTGTTTTCTGGCAGCCGACTGTATCAATCACGCCATTAATGCGCATGCGCATGCATGTTGTTTTCGCTGATTTTGCATTCTTTATTTTCTCGATGTATCTCAAATAACATTCTGCATACTAATTAAGGTCGGGACAAAATTATCAATTTTTAAGGTAGACACGGGTGTATAATTTTATATGAGTGAAGGGAAACGATATTGCTTTGGGAAAAAACCTACCCACTTTAAACGTAGATGGGTTCGGTTTTGTTAATTTTGAAGCAAATATCAGTAACAATTTCGGACATGCAAATAGAAATTTCACAGTACTTACATTTGTATCGTGATTTTAAATTACATTTTAATTTACTTTACGTAGAATGTAGTGCTGTGGAACTTTGGATATATTATGTATTTAATCTTAAATTAGTAAGCAGGTCTTAAATTATTTATTTCTGATTTTAGTTTTATATCACAGGTGAGTATCTAACCCTTTTCATAAAATATCATATTCACCAGAATTGAGTATTCTATGTACTATAAACTTATCTAACTGCATTCCGCTAGTAAGTTTCCAATATTATTTTCTAGCACCACGTCCCTGTCTTATCGTGAAGCAACACTCTTCTTTGCTATAAATTGCTGTACCCGGATCAGGTAAGCAATGTGTGGATAATTCAACGGGTAGGAGCGTAAAGTAATGTGTTGTATTTTTCATACTCTTGAATTAAGATGAGCTTTTAATATGTATTCATCATCAAAAATTACCAATATTTTGAGAATTACAATACGTGTACAATGTAAAGATTTAAATTTTTCCATGTACAAATAAGAGCTGAAAATTATTTTGGCGGTACTGCCAAAAAATCATTATTTACATCTTTAGTAAAGTGAAATGCGTACATTCGGTTATACCATGAAGCCATTTTGGGGTCTATGATTTCATTTCACATTTTTACAGTGTTATTAGTAATTGTAAAGTGATTTCTGCAGGAATGTTTTCCATCGAAATATTTATAAAGCATAAATACAACAAGTTTACAAAACACAATTTCTGTCTTGTAACTAACGTTTATAAAGCATCTGAAGCCATTATAAAACTAAAGCATTTTTTCGCTCATTCATTGCACATATAAATTTAATTATCGGATATGTGACTAAGTATTTAAATTTGATTAAGCATTGATGTCACTATTTTTTAATTTTATCGGGGTATGAAAAAAAAATTGTTTGCAAACTGTGTGAATCCGCGTAGCGGATTCTCACAAAAGTTTGCAAACAATTTCTCTTTTCATAACCCGAAAAAAATAAAAAAAATAGTGACATCAATACTTATAATTAATTTTATACTCTATTTGATAAAATGACGTATGTTTAAATGTAACATTACAGTGGTTTTTCAAGGGACTCTTTTTTCCGAATCAATACGCAACGTCAATGTCTCTATTGTGACGTCACGATAACGTCGGGGTTTCGCGCCATTCTCGGATTTTTTTTTCATAGTGGTATGCAAACAAAATACTGGCCAATCAGAAAGCCAGATTTGGTATGAAAACAAAGAAAAATTAATTATAATTAAAATAAAATTGATAGATTATGACACCTTTCTTAAAGTTACCTAATCTTATACAGCAATATATAATTGTTAGTAGTTTCTCGAGGGAGCCATCCATTGCTTTTATTAACGGACCATAAGTTCATAAATTCATTCAATTTGTATATATGCAAATAAACATATTTAGATAAATCCATTACTCAATTCGGGCTTACGAGAACCCCTGTGAAAAACGACCACCTACGTCATCAAACCACTAGCATGAAGTCAAAAACTTCAATAAAATTTTCCTTCTACGTATTAAATGACCGAACGACACCATTGGAGATCAAGACTTTTTTTCCCGGGTGGTGGGGGGTGACGCCCCCGGACCCCTTCAAAACAACAATTAGTAAGCCAATGATTACTGTGACACAAGAGTGGTATTATAGGATGGTCTCAATGTGGTAAATCTGTGTGTTCGTGTTTTTTCAGTTTCATTTTGCTACTATTAGTCAAAGACAGTTATACCCATAGGCTACATTACTAAATGTAGTAGTTTTGGTCACAATTTGTGGCGCAAAAAATAAATAATATTCATAATAAATACCGTCTCTGTTCCAAATTGTGTGCTGCATAAACTTCGTCAGGGAAAATAATAAGATGTAGCAAGATGGTGACATGAACAGTAGACTGCGGTTTATTTCCCAGACGAATGTTGCGCAGCCTTTGGAACACTTATGGGGAGTAAAATAACTAGTTTTGTATTCTTGGATATAGGTTGCACCCATGTTAACCATTGCTTTGGTATTGAAAGTCTGACAATACAAAACAATTACGTCTGTTTTTCGTTTTAAACAATATTCTTAAAACAGTAAATGACCATCATATATCATGTATAACGAGTTGAAATTGGACACTGATTTAAATGCTGGAAAAAAATGTTTGATTTTTTTTTTTTGATGGATTATAATTATTTAATGAATACGATAAAGGACCATGATATTCAGACAATTTCTAATTCATGAAAAATCAGAAAAAGTCAATGTAACCATAAAATAGCAGGATATCAGTTATGTGGTTGACAACTTACTGCTAAAGGCACTGTGTAATAATTGCAATACAATTACCAGCGGCAAGATCTGGCAATTAATATTTTAACATTTTTAAACTTTATTTTTATTCATTTTTATACATTTTTTTAAACAACACAATACAAACACGAGTAGATTGAAAAAATTGAATTGTTTAAAAGCAGTTTAAAATCTCACACATGTATTTTATTAACATAAAAAGTATACACATGTCCCGACATATTGCCACAAGCTCTCCACCTCTGCAACGAGAGTTCGTATCCTATGTTGGGAAATTGCCAGGTACTGACAAACCTGGCAGGTGTTTTTTTTTCTCCAGGCACTCCGGTTTTCCTCCACCACCGCATCTGGCACGTCCTTACATGGTCCTGGCTGTTGATAGACCACTAAAATCAAGGAAATATGTATCAATACTGTTAAACAATTACACTCAATAAAGTGATGTGATATTTAACAAAGAGGACAAACAAGACCAAAAAAAAGTCAACAACCAAAGTCAGAGACATTTTTAGATTGTTAAATGTTTGAATATTGTAAGTTTTGCAACTCTGTAGCTACTTGTAGCTTTTACCCTTTATGTTGCTATTATATACTTGGTATCATAATTTTGAGAACGTTTAGTTTAAATTGATGAAATTTGCAGATAATTCACCAATACTTTCTATAATGCTTCTGCAGTTTATTCTACATATTGCAATCTTAGATCTAGTACATCTATTCATAGAGTGTTTAGAAATCTGTTTTCCATTCATTTTAACAGTATGTGTAATTTAATTTTTAACTTAAGTGGTATTTTTCCAGAGTCAAAAGTTTCTTATGACATCGTAAATGACGTTTTAACATTTTATCTGAAATTTAGAATAAAAAAATACTCTCAATTGTTAACATTGTTAACTTGCTTAGGAAAATGCCTTTATTAGCGCAAGTGAAATATTTTTTTTTTCTTTTCATATTATTTTTATAATTTTGATATTTAACACTTGATTCATTTGTTTAATACAGTCTTTCTTTTATCTTTTATTTATTTTCTCTTTTTCTCAAACCAGTATCATGTTACTGTGGCTGAATTGTTCATGTGTCATCGCTAGGTTAGGAGTTTAACACCTATGGGGAGAATTTCAATGGTTGTACTATTTATGTGTTTATGTCAAAACAAATCTAATCATTTTGTATATGTGTCAAACGCATGACAATACAAAATGTACATAAGAACTACAATATATACATATATCACTATAAATTGCGTCCAGCCACAATTGACTTATTAGGAAAGTTTAAGGCCCACCACCTTTCCGAAACGACTTTTAATTTTTAAAATGGGAATGTAAAACAAGATCGATAATTTTGTAGAGGCTTGAACATTATTAACTTGCCGTTAATACTACATTTATCATCATCTTCTGAACAATTTGATTGAAATAAATGAAATATTTATTTTCATAACGCGGGTCGTATTATGTTTCCCGCCGTCGTCCTAAATACCGCGCGGTAGTTGACTATCACTGCGCCAGACGGCAAAACAGCGAATTGACTCTCCACTGTTTTCATATATTACGCAGGAAATCCTGCATATGTTTGGTATCGTAACCTTATTTTAGGTCATCGGTATACATTTTCTGATGTTATTAATGTTTTTAAAGAAACCTTTATATTTTGCTCCGGAAAGGTAATGGGCCTTTAAGGCTCTTCTAAATCAAAGACTAGAAAACCTTTTTGGGTTTATATCGGGTTGAAGGCCCAACACCTTTCAGGAGCAAAATCTAAGGGTTTCTTAAAAACATTTATAACAAAAGAAAAGAAAACACATATCGATGGCCTAAAATGACATAACAACACAAAGATATGCAAGATTCCTCCGTAATATATGATAACAGTGGAGATTCATTTCGCTGTTTTGCCGTCTGGCGGACTGATATAGTCAACCACCGCGCGGCATTTGGGACGACGGCGGGATACATAAGACGACTAGCGTTATGAAAATTAATATTTCATTCATCATTTTTTCAGAATATGATGATGAGTGTAGTATGAACGGTAAGTTAATAACTTTTGCGACTCTACTAGATTATCGGTCTCGTTTTACATTCTCATTTTAAAAATTAAAGTGAACAGTCGGGCAAGGATGGCTAAAGTCGGCAAAAATGGTGTGAATGTATCCAGTATAATTTCTTATGGAATAGAGAAATAAAATTTCTCGTCAAAATCTGTCTGCATACGTTGAAATTATAGTATAGTATAGGGATCCTAAAACGTCCTCCCGGCTGACTATGTCCGTGGTTACATTTCAACGGCGCCTCGCTTTCAATGATTTCAACTTTTCTTTATTTCAATGGTCAGAACTGGGAAACGTAAGCAGAACTTGACCGTCGTGTTAAAATTTAAGAACTTTTGGAAGGCCAATGAACGCATTTAGACTGGTTTTCTTTGCCCGACTATTCACTTTAAAAGTCGTTTCGGAAAGATAGTGGACCTTTTATGACTTTTTTGCACCACATAAACCTGTTCGTCATTAATGAATCCATCCGTACCACTATCAATCAAACTAGACCAGATAGTGCCACATATGGACAGATCATTATATGTATCTGTAAAAACCAAATTCAAAACAACTTTGAATTACCCCATTAACTATAAATAGATAGATAACTATGTACATGTAAGTATAAACTACCTGTAATGAATGTATAATAGCTTGTTGTGTGGTACACCTGAAACGCACCGAGCCATACAATTCATTCACCCGTATTTTTTTATAATGGGCTGGTCTAGTCTTTGATTTTAGCCTAATTGTGTCTTCAGAGCTGAATGACTAAGGATTAATAAGCACATAAATGTCAGCAATATACATCCATATGTCCTTTGATAAAAATTCACTCAACGACAATAATTTATCGACGTCTAATGTGCTTTTGCATATCAATTAGATTTTTTTTAACCACCGTTGATTTGTTAGGTGCACATGACCACTTAAAGCACATGCTGGCGTATTGCTTACCTGAAACATTATGCCGACGGTTGGAAACCTGTCGCGTTACACATTTCGTGGAAAATTGTCAATATCCAAATTGTCTGTTCCCTATATGCTTGTTATGCATTTGGATGAAATAAAAAAAAACTTGAAAACTTGAAAACAATGCTAGACATCAGTGCTTAATTAGAATAAATAATTTCTGAACTCTCAAGTCAATGTTTATATCTAATTGTTCGTATGCATTGTCTAAGATACATGGCTATGAAATCTTCAATTATTGTTCGTGAAAGTATCACAAGTTTAAAATAATTTGTCATTGTCTAAATATGAAATTATTTGAGTTCAACTTATGATTGCAGTAGGGACCAAAATTAGCTATAGAAGTGACCAGCGATCACCGTTATTGCACAAATGTATATGGTTATATTCGAAACATCTGTATCTACCTGACGAGTGCCAGCAAAACGAGAGACTATATAAACGAGAGATGTTCAGTAGATGTTATATATGTTTGTATCTTTTATATAATCTATCGAAAATAAAATTTATTTTCAATTTTATCCTAGAACAAATAAAACCACTTGATTTGATTATAAAACCAAAAGTAAAAAAAAAAAAAAAAAAAAAAAAAAATGACAAAAAATATTGAATGCATTTGGCAGTACAAGACACAACCCAACGCTAAAAACCATATTATTAAAATACATATGCTTAACACGCTGTTATCATAAACTGTTGGATAATTGGTCCTGTAATTTTATATATAATATGTGAATTGATTGATTTTCCATGAATTAACTCCAAATAAATTTTGTTTGCAAACTTTTGTGAGATACTACGATGAAATTAAAAAATAGTGACTTCAATGCTTAAATATTTTTTTTTCATACCATATCCGACTTTCTGATTGGCAGATACTTTTTCATAGTTAATACTCTGTTATAAACATTTACATATATATGTTCGGAAACTTATCACAGCATTACAACTCCACAACATGTCGCAAGGTATTCTTTTTTCCCTTTGGCTTAAGCAAAGGGTACGTAATATACATGTACGTATAGCTTCATGCGATACCATGGTGACAGTAAACCAGCCACAGCCTTTAATACCGAGAGTTTCAACATTATACTATCTTGTACGTACAAGATACTAAGTTGTACGTACAAGATACTATCTTGTACGTACAAGATACTAACTTGTACGTACAAGATACTATTTTGTACGTACAAGATACTAAGTTGTACGTACAAGATACTAAGTTGTACGTACAAGATACTAAGTTGTACGTACAAGATACTAAGTTGTACGTACAAGATACTATCTTGTACGTACAAGATACTAACTTGTACGTACAAGATAAATAAAATTTTGTAGTGGCCCTAATACGCCGCCGTAGATTCTCACAAAGGTTTGCAAACATTTTTTTTCATTACCCGATAAAATTAAAAAATAGTGACATCAATACTTATAATTAATTTTTAATCCATTTGATGAAATGAAGTATGTGTAACTGTAACATTATAGTGGTTTTTCAAGGGACTCTTTTTCAGAATTAATATACCAACGTCAATGTCTCTATAGTGACGTCACGATAACGTCGGGGTTTCGCGTCGTTCTCGGATATTTTTTTTTCATAGTGGTATGCAATTTTCGATTTCTCGAAACAATTTTTTCTCCTTATGTAACGCATATGAAAATTAATGACTTCCTTCAGTTTTTGATTTAAGTTTCATTCCAGAAATTGGGACCAGAGGTTCCGAGTTCGATCCCTGGCGGAAGCAGTAATTAAAATGATAAAATCACGTGTTCTGTTACAATTAAAGAAGACTGGTACAGATCAGACCAAACGACATTTAGAGCTTACAAAAATTCGTATCTAGTTAACCACAACCAGTAATACTAGCAAAATAGTAACCAACCTGCAGCTGTAATAAAAACTAAAATCCGAGAATTTATAAACTAAAATCAGTTTAAGTTGCTCCACCGCCGACAGAACATAAACGATACTCATCACTTGAGCGATAATTGAAGTTTGATTGGGTATATGTGTATCTAATTAACTTAAAAGTACATATAAAATAATTTATTTTGCTCTTGGTGCATGCGCAATCAGTCATTCCATATAAGACTTATAGTGCTCTGGATTGTTTTCGGGACGTAATTTATTATTATTAACAGTTTTATATTAAAGTAAGATTAAAAAATTTAAACTTTTCAGTGGCGGTAATGATTTCAAATAAGTAATTTGTGTAACTGAAAATACTAATGCGTCTGCTCCTGTCTTTGATTGCGAAACAATACCATTCGTCAGAGGTGTAGCATCTTTAAGATAATAGCTCGGTTTGCTATTTCAGTGTTTACTGTATGCCTGTCAGGCTCGTTAGTTAATAGTGCTGCTTACCTGTTGTAAATTATAATATCTCACCACAATACACAGGTGTACGACATGTATTTTATTGTTAAAGTCATAAATTATCATGGGTAGGTAACGACATATCATTTTAACATCAGTGATGTAGACTATTAAATACGGAATGCGTTTGTATGACCGGAATAACAATAATTTAAAATGATACTGTATATGATAATATTCTATAAACAGGTTATTTATATCTGTTTGGTATCTGTGATATAGATTTTCTATTTCTGACCACCCATATTGCAATAAAAGTGCCTATGTATGTTTTACAACGAATCTTAGATGGCACACGGACTGAATATTGATGCGGCAGTGTATTGATGGTGTAAGATGTGTTTACGTAATTTATTATAAGACTTTGTTTATGTGTTTTTGAGATTAATATGATATCCATGTGAGTAGCATTATCGAGCAAGGTGTTTGTGATGACGCATACATTGAGGGCAATAAACTAAATTGATCAACAGGCGGTGTGAAACCAAATTGAGTTTCTACGGGGTCTTGTTTTTTAATAAGGGATACGGATTTAGATAATTGTATAAACGTGGACCTCCAAGGAACAGGCAGATAGATGGTCTGGAGAAGCCTACAGTAGACAGATAAATTTAAATATACTGTAAGAATAATTTAATGTCGAATTAGAAATTACTTACACACTTCACTTGTTGTAAAATGTAATCTATATTTGTTTTTACCTGGTGTAAGATTTATATAATCTTTCCAGGGGCGTGGTAAGGGTTGAAACAATGCGGATGCAATATTATTCCCTGCCGAATCCCCTCCAAAGCAACCAATCTCGGAAAATTACCGGATCTTTCTGCGACTCAGGTTTTGATATATTTTTCAATGAGGCAGTATATAAAATCTAAATAAATAACTGAAAATCAGGATTCCTGTGCCTGCATTTCTGGACAATTTTAGTATTTTAGGTTTATTCAGAATATATTTTAATTCTTGCTTAATCATAATAATTTTTAAGAAATGAATGTTCATAACAAAAAAGTATTGTACAAAACACCCAACAACAGTGATGATAATTACAGTGACATTTTCAAAATAGTCTATATGTTAATGATCGTATGACTGCATTTTTCTACTCATTTACTATTTTAACCCTCGTCATCAGAACCCTCTCAGATTTCAGATTTTATTTCACTCTCAGACATACATGTACAAGTATGTAACAGGTCGCTATACATAATATAAACATGCAAGTATATTGGGCCCATAGCGCGATAGTGCATTACAATATGTATTAGTGATGTACATGCTCAATCAATAGTTTTTCTTTTTTTTTCAAAAACTTACATATATATTTGTCAGAAC
Source organism: Argopecten irradians irradians (assembly GCA_004382745.1). Lineage (NCBI taxonomy): Eukaryota > Metazoa > Mollusca > Bivalvia > Pectinida > Pectinidae > Argopecten > Argopecten irradians. The sequence continues at coordinate 56,368 of SAYR01045772.1, read as the reverse complement.
AGTTATGTTACATATAGTAAACAGGCCTTTCATTTTGATAACACTATGGTTTCTATAATAGTAACTTGGTATATACATTTCTCGTAAACGTTTCACCATTTCATTACTGCATTGAAACAAATAATGATATTCGTTTCCAATATCAGTAAAACATAGATTACAAATTCTATTTACTTCAGGGGTCCCAGTCCATCTACCCGTTTTCTCTCCTCGACTCATTTTCGCACCTACCGATTCAGCATCACCTATCATAAAACTACAAGCTCACTCGTCAGCTGACCGCCGACTAATCGCTCATACTACAACGAAAACGGGACTCCCAAGGAAACAATCGCTGTTAGGTAGTCACCTAGCCATACCATATTTGGGACATCCGAATCACCTACCAACGAAGGAAACAGACAAACGTAGATTTGGTGTAGTATAAGTAGACTGTTGAGTCTACATTTGCAGGGCAAACATACGGGAAGGTCAATCAAGGTTTAGTGGAGCTTTGATTACACCTTGGTACATTATGTACCTGTGTAGTGTTTGAAAGAAGAAAGAAGCATACCACCAGAATATTGAACTTCATTATATATAGCAACAAAAATCGATCTTTTTAAATATTAATATTTTTAATACATATTGGGATTGAATGTATTTTTCTAATTTTCATAGCGGCTATGAATAGCAGAAGCTATCTACATATCCCATGGAGCGCGTTACACTCAGTAAATATTAACGATAACTAATTAACAGAACTCTTGAAGTAATTTTAGAACATTCATAAATCAACTTGGATTTATATCGTCAATTTCAAAGTAGAGTTAGGGTGGGTTGTTTTTTTCGTTTTATATTATTTCTCTGTGAAGGCAATCCCGGTAACTCTGATTTCTGTATACCTATATACATGTACCCTTGTGATACTAGTGATCACTACTTCTAACCCCTGTAATTATCGCCACCGATAGCGGAGACCGTGAATTAAACAGGTCCACGATATCAATGAGGACAACCTACGTATACGTCATCTGAAATTATGACATAAATTTATCTGATCTTGAAAGACGACTTTTAACCCACTATCAGCAAATGGTTGGCGAGCTATTGAAATCGCCTTTCGTCCATTGCTCTTCATCCGTCCGTTTTTTGTTTTGACAGCGTGGCTATTGGTCACAATTTATTCACTGAAAATATGTCAAGTGTAAATTTCGTAACTTTATTGTTATTTACTGATATAAATTACCTTATATTTCAAGTAGTAACTATAGTTCATTTTTATCCGCTTCAAAAGTGACTGTATAATTGGCGTTTTGTTGTTTTTGAAAAGAATGTCGTTCACATGGTAACGGTCAAATCCAAAGTTTTTGAAATGGTTTGTCGCTTCGTAAAGATTGCTGAAATATTGCAGCTTGGTTTTCCTTATCTAATCATTCAAGAGGAAATACCACCGAGATACATGAAACATCATTAACTATTATCGTAACTGTTTTTTTGCTGAATACTTTGGTTATTCGTACACTGTATATTGTTTTGTTTTTGTCTATACATGTATTTGTACACATCCTTTGTTCTTGCATTGCCTTTGCGTGGAATGCTTGCTGAAGCAAAGTGGAACTGGGGCAACCCTTACCAAGACAAATTACATCTCCATGGAGTACCATTGTACTAATTTGAAGTACGTTTCTGTGTTTAAAGTAATTATAATTTAAAAACTTCGCAGTGACAATATATAAGAAACTACATAAAACTTAAAGATGTAAAGGCATCCGATGTAAACAAAAGGAAAACCACACTGATCTATAAGCAACAGAGATACGTGAATACGTGATAGACAGGATCTGTACAGTTCTTCATGACAGTTCACTGATAGTTTCTCCAAAGATTTTCAACTCAATAATTTGCTTTATACAAATAAACACACTATAACGGTTGAAAAGGTAAATAGAATATATCTTAACAACAATATCACAAATGATCATACGCAAACAAATTATAAAAGCAAATCAGTCGATAACAAGAGGCCCAGGAAATATCGTGACGTCTACCACTGGATTTGCAAATTAGTCAATTTGATATGTGGGTCCAATATCTTTAGCGCTTCATGTTGAATTAGCCAAGTACCTAACACAAATGCGGTCACTCCACGAGCTAGCTTTGGACCATATCAAATCGATATGTTGCATCATCAAGGTCACTATGTCATCGCGAAATATCAGCTCTAAAATAATATGAGACAAATCTTAATGGCCGTGTTAGAAGTCCCCCTTCAAAATTATGAAGATAGACGACTAAGCCCACAGAATAAACAACCCTCAAGTCATTAAAGGGCCGCTTGTTACTGAAGTCTGGTCGGAATAAAATGAATTGAAAAAATTGTCAATTCAAGATTCAGCGAGAGAAGTGATGACAAGGGGCGGAGTCAATTAATACCAATCAAGGTACGCTTCTTATGTGATTGGGTAATAGTATTCATGACATAGCCCATGAGGCACGGTTGAATTAACCGATGTCCAGTTGGCATTCATGCTCCCCTAATTGTCAACTGGACGCATTTTCATTTGATAACAATTGTATGATAACATTTAAAGATATTTGCATATCTAAGGAAAAAAGCAATATCGTCAAGGACGAAATAACTATAGTTAATGTGATCGATGGCACACAAATTATGACGTTACAAGGAAAATAGACGGATAGCAGATCATGCACCCCTGAATGTCAAATGCACTTGGTAAGTATAAATAGTGGGGTTGCAGTGAAAAATTAAATATATCTACATGTATATGAATGCTATTAAGCACCGTGGTAGTCAAAAATTTCCAAGATAGCCAAATATTCATTATTTTGTAATATTATCTGTCCCAAAAATGAGCATTAATAAATACAACCCTATGACATAAATGAATATCAAAATATCTATACCAAACAAGATATTTGATAATTGTATGTCTACATGGCAACGAACTTCAAGTTGTCGACTACCGTGCTTTAATTGGTGCATTATGCACAACAATGGTAAAAAGAGAGATAGTACTTTTAAAATTCCAGAAGGTCCATTAAGTACATAAATATGGGTAATAACTCATATATGAAAACCAAAGATGACTACCAGTTGGCCATTGTGTCAATGGATCGGTCCCAAAATGAAATAGGCATAACTATGCTCACATGTGGAATTTGAACCATAGCAGCAAGTTCAACTATTAGAATCAAGAAAGATGACTTTCTAAACATGGAATTTAAAATAGATCCTTAATACTCTCTGGCAAATACATGTACATATTGTATTTGTATCGAAACAAATGATGTTTTCTTGTTTCCCATCTCGATTTCTGATTGATCCCGAAATATTTTATACATAACTGGATCTACATACAGTATGAAACCCCTCCAGTACTTTCAGAGAAATAACAGAAACAAAAGACGGATGGATGACAATGGGGGAAAGGGGTTTTATAGCTCGCCAACCATTTGTTGATAATCGGTTAAAAAGTCATCTTTCAAGATCAGATAAATTCATTAAAAGTGTATTGGCGCTCTTCCACTGGAGTTGCATGAATGCGTAAATAACGACTACATGTACAATGCTGTGATATTCAGTTTTCGTAAGTTGGGATGTGACCGTTACCCCTAAAGTTCTAAGTGTGACCGATATCACTTTCATAATTTCTAATTAAGCATCGTCTATGTTTCTCCACTAGAAGATATAATGAATGAAATATTTTCTTTCAATAGTCATATATTACATATTAGTAAACGGGACAGTTTTGTGACAACAAAATTTGTTTAGTTACAACTTATAACGTGTTTGTGAAAAAATGTGACCGATATCCCTGCTGTCGAAAAATATGGTGTCGAGGTGTTTGCATTATTTGAGCTAGTTTGACGATTTCTAATAGTTTCACAGAGTCTCTAACAACACACTGTCTTTGACGCACGATAGATTTAGAAGATGCATTGCTTTTATGTGATAATTTCAGCCGCTTTTCATCCTGAAGCGGGCGTTTTTTCATTGTTTTTGTGTGCCCGATATCCCTTCCGATGACGTAGGTTGTCCCCATTGGATAGAAATAGCTTGGCTTGTTATAATGATGACATGATAATGATGATGTATGGAAAGTTAAAGATGCTCCACCGCCGACAGAGCATAAATGTTGTTCATCATTTGAACAATAATTGGTGTTTAATCATGTATATATCTGCCTAATTAACACAGAAAATAACATAAGATAATTTATTTCGCCTTTGGTGCATGCCAATCATTACTTCATTCCATATAGGATATACTGCCAGGTAATTTATTCGGGATGCAATTAATTATTTTTCATATTTTTAACTTGAAGTAAAATTAGAAACTCAAACTTTTCAATGGTGGTAATGATGTAAAGTTAGTAACTTTTATTACTGTATAAAAATACTAAATCGTCTGCTCCTGTTTTTGATAGTGAAAAAATACCATTTGTCAGCGGTGGAGCATCTTTAACTCAAAGGATTGATTTACGTATATCATAAACTATTTCAAGAGGAAATCAGCAGGTATATTGACGAGATACTTCGTACTAGTTATCTGTCTGATGAAGGTGACAGTGTACATATCGTACAAGTCATCTGTCTGATGAAGATGACAGTGTACACATCGTACTAGTCATCTGTCTGATGAAGGTGACAGTGTACACATCGTACTAGTCATTTGTCTGATGAAGGTGCCAGTGTACACATCGTACTAGTCATCTGTCTGATGAAGGTGACAGTGTACACATCGTACTAGTCATCTGTCTGATGAGGATGACAGTGTACACATCGTACTAGTCATCTGTCTAATGAAGGTGATAGTGTACACATCGGACTAGTCATCTATCTGATGAAGGTGATAGTGTACACATCGTACTAGTCATCTGTCTTATGAGTGCGACAGTGTACACATCGTACTAGTCATCTGTCCGATGAAGGTGACAGTGTACACATCGTACTAATCATCTGTCTGATGAAAGTGACTGGATACACATCGTACTAGTCATCTGTCTGATGAAGGTGACAGTGTACACATCATACCAGTCATTTTTCTGATATAAGGTGACAGTGTACACATCGTACTAGTCATCTGTCTGATGAAGGTGACAGTGTACACATCGTACTAGTCATCTGTCTGATGAAGGTGACAGTGTACACATCGTACTAGTCATCCGTCTGATGAGGGTGACAGTGTACACATCGTACTAGTCATCTGTCTGATGAGGGTGATAGTGTACACATCGTACTATATAGCTAGTCATCTGTCTGATGAAGGTGACTGGATACACATCGTACTAGTCATCGGTCTGATTAGGGTGACAGTGTACATATCGTACTAGTCATCTGCCTGATGAAGGTGACAGTGTTCACATCATACCAGTCATTTTTCTGATATAAGGTGACAGTGTTCACATCGTACTTGTCATCTGTCTGATGAAGGTGACAGTGTGCACATCGTACTAGTCATCTATCTGATGAAGGTGACAGGGTACACATCGTACTAGTTATCTGTCTGATGAAGGTGACAGGGTACACATCGTACTAGTTATCTGTCTGATGAAGGTGACAGTGTACACATCGTACTAGTCATCTTTCTGATGAAGGTGACAGGGTACACATCGTACTAGTTATCTGTCTGATGAAGGTGACAGTGTACACATCGTACTATAGTCATCTGTCTGATGAAGGTGACAGTGTACACGTCGTATTAGTCATCTGTCTGATGAAGGTGACAGTGTACACATCGTACTAGTCATCTGTCTGATGAAGGTGACAGTGTACACATCGTACTAGTCATCTGTCTGATGAAGGTGACAGTGTACACATCGTACTAGTTATCTGTCTGATGAAGGTGACAGTGTAGACATCGTACTAGTCATTTGTCTGATGAAGGTGACAGTGTAGACATCGTACTAGTCATCTGTCTGATGAAGGTGACAGTGTACACATCGTACTAGTCATCTGTCTGATGAGGGTGACAGTGTACACATCGTACTAGTCATCTGCCTGATATAAAGTGACAGTGTACACATCGTACTAGTCATCTGTCTGATGAAGGTGACAGTGTACACATCGTACTAGTTATCTGTCTGATGAAGGTGACGGTGTACACATCGTACTATAGTCATCTGTCTGATGAAGGGGACAGTGTATAATACATCGTATAGTTGTTTAGCCAGTTCCGAATAGGTTTCCATATTTTGCTTGTAGTCGTTCCAAAGACCAAACTAGACTAAATGGTATGGATTTAGTAAAGAAAAAAATATGCTATTACTCTGTAAAGACACCAAAATCATTTTCCAATGTCCGGAATTACATCATATCCAACCGAAGACAACAAGGCTATTCACAGATTTATGAGATCCGAATAAGGGGAATAACTCGTCCATTTATTTGTTTATGCCACAAATTACATAAAATGATATTTAAATGAATGTAGACGTTGAAAGATTGTTGGATATTACAAAAATACAAAGTAGATACAACATTTGGTTAACAAAACCGCTCTCAGCAGACAACTTCGGTGATGTTGTTATAAGCGTTTCAGTGTCATGACCACGACTACAATGTATAGAGTCCGAAACGCCGCCAGGAAAAATGTCATCTCTCGCAGCGTAAAAAATCAGAAAGATAAGATTACTTGAACTTGAAGAAAATTAGTCAAGGTACAATTTATAACAGAATCCATGTATAAATGGAAAATCATTTACAGTTTCAATTTCTAATGAGTTTTATTTATCAAATATTCGGAACTGGTTAAAATTCGGAACTGGCAAAACAACAATGTATGTATACACATATACGTATATACTAGTCATCGAAACGTCACACATACATTTTCAGTTATATCAATATATAAGACACGATATAACAATTATGAACCCTTTGCTGAGGACCATGTGGTGTTACAATGTATACATATTGTATCGCCTACGTAGAAAAAACATAATGGCCGAGGGTTTAGCCCGAGTTAATACAAGGGTAATACACAGGTTTACGACGCCAAAAACAAACAACAACAAAACTAACTAAAATACTGTATTTTTAGGGGTTTTTTTTGTGTTTTTTTTCGTCGTAAACCTGTGGGTAATATAACACCATATGAACCACAACAAAGGTCCTTATTTTTTATATTAGATATGTTGTTTCTTTAACAAACGTTAAAATCCATCTCTAATGTGTATATTAATTACAAGAAAAGCAGTGGCCAAAGAATGACACCCTGAAGAATGCAACGTTTGGACAACGAATTTCATAAAGGAATATCAACTCGCGATCGGTGTTTATAGAAATGGAAACATCGAGTCAATATGCTATATATTGAATGTCACGTGATCATGTATTAGTCAATGAAAATACATGTAGTGGAAAATCAGAGTATATCTAATATACCCATATAAATACATTATTTGTAAATGGACTTTCGTACCATCGGTTTAACGTACATTGTACTAAAATGAATATAATTTTCATTGGGATTTATACTGCAAAGTGTTTATAGTTGAAATAATATTCACCTTTTACGTTTTAGGAATGAAAATGAAAAAAATATGATAGTTAAAAACCGAAATCCGACATGATTTCGTCTAGACTGAAGTTCATGTAATAATTGTCAACCAAAATGATTTGATATTTAATTCTGATGACATTAAATGTATGTTATTAATGACTCATTTAAAAAAAAAAGCACGTGATCATGAACTACTCAATATCGACGCTATACATGTACTTGTCCGTGACAATACGTGTACATATCATTGTGATCGTTTGTCTCTTTTAAATAATCAAATTAGTTTGTCATTTTCATGTTTTTCGTTTACTTGTTCTCCATGTAGATAAGTTCTTTTGGAAAGGGAGAGCGAAGTAATGTATGTACAAACTACATGTATCCTAATCATAGCCGTGTTGGAGCTAGTAACCTTATAACAACTCAAATGTCATACATGTATATAACACGTTTTGTCACTCAGCGAAAATTAAAAAGAATAAAAACATGTTTCTATAAATTTATGACACATGTGTTTTATTCAAACAAAAATTAAATTGTAAAATGTAGTTTTATACATTAGGAACACATCGGCCACGTCTGGGTTCAGGTCAGTATGAAAAATTCCGAGGGTTCCGAATAAAGATATGTGATTGTAAACGTCAAAGCGGATGACGTTTATTAATCCGGTCGTCTGTTTGATGTTTTCGGTTTTATCAATTGCGTCTGCGGTCCTACACCTATAATGATGCCAAGATATTGAATCTGTTTCGGATGATCATTGCTAGGTATTGACCGCTCTCAGAAACCACAGTGTCTTAACTTCATACGTACGTTCCGTTTCAAACTGCAGCTCCATGTAGGCTGATTACGTGGATATCCAACGTTATATGTGAAGACAGTGAACGTCACCTAATGAAAAAAATGATAATTAGTCGGAATATGGATATATTTCGGACTTATATATAAGTATTTTAGATGGCTTGATATCTTTTTCAAATTGTTATAATATTATTTGGATTATATCGATAACTTTGGATTTAATACGAGTATTTTCTGCCGCCCATTATGATGGATATACAATATGTGTACATAAGCATCTTCATTGTTGTGATGGCTGATCACGTGACACCTAGTAGATACGGCGGAGAGAGATGGAACGAGCAAGTTCGACGTGTCCTCGGTAATTTCCGGAATGGTAATATCATCGGAGCACAGAGGCCGATTGTAGATAGCCAAGCCAGAAGAAGAGGTAAGAAAAGTTTGTTGTTACATGCTGGACATTAAAACCGAAAATTATAAGCACATCCGTCTAGTAATTTCAAGTTTTAATGTACATAGTATAATGTACCTGGCACCAGCAGGTCTCTGTGTACATAATGTACCTGGAAACCAAAACTCGGCAGGCTGAAGTTGGTTCCGAGTTCCGAGTTTCGTTTAAGCTAAACGGAACTCGGAACAAACTTCAGCCTCCTCCAAAATTCTGACTACAACGTACGTAGATGGTATCTGGTAACTAGCGAATCTAAACCACAGGGATCTGGGAATTAGTTGGAGTTTATATAATTATGGACTAACCAGAGTGCCCATAGACAATTTTTAGACGTTTTAGGAGTCGTGTATAGTACAAACTAGAATTGGATTTTTACTGATTATTTATATCTAGACCCCTAAAACGTCTACAAATACTTTGGTGGTTCCATAATTATATAAACTGTAACTAATTCTCAGATCCCTGTGTCTGGTGGTACCATAATTATATAAACTGTAATTAATTCTCAGATCCCTGTGTCTGGTGGGTCCATAATTATATAAACTGTAATTAATTCTCAGATCCCTGTGCTACATGTAGCGTAAGAATACTTTTAAATAATCACACATTGTAGATAAAGATAAAAAAAAAGAAGAAGATGCGTCCGGAGCTGATTAAATGAGTGAAGATATACTGAAAAATACCGTGGGGCGACTGACGATCGTCTGTTCACTTCTAATCTAAAGATAATTATTAATTTTCAAATCAAAGACTCGCGTTATTTAGAATGACGGAGGAGCGATATAGTACGCCCTAAAGATGGTATACTTAATGCACTTTAAGTGTTATGTTCAATTATTCCAATGTTATTAATTATGTAATTACCCAATTTCAAAAAGGTAATATACTCTTATTACTTCGCGCAATGTCCCATGATAGATGCCGATTTTCCATCATTTTATTTTAACAACAAATAAATAACAATGATACATAGATAATGATAATAGGCACTTTAGCAATTTTAACATGCATTGAGAACCATTACTGTTATATATTCTGCAATAAAACTATAATCATTTTCCGTCAATTTTCAGAAAATCGCCCCGGAATGCCCGGAATGTACCCGACAGAACTATCACCCCTGCTAAGTGATGCACTCTGTTCCCTCTGCCCAAGATTAGCCAGATACGCGCTCTGTGTTCAGCGATTCTGTATTACTTAATCTTTTTGATATTTGCCTGTTGTTCAACGATTCTGTGTAACCTAGTCTATTTAATAATCGTCCTGTGTTCAGCGGTTATCGTCCTGTATTCAGCTATTATCGCACTGTAACCAGCAATTACCGATCTGTGGTCAGCGATTATCGATCTGTGTTCAGCGATTCTGTTTTAACTTATTAGTCTATTTAATATTAGCCACGTGTTCAGCGATTATCGCAATGTGTTCATCGATTATCGATATGTGTTCAGCTCTTATCGCACTGTGTTAAGTGATTATCGATATGTGTTCAACGATTATCGATATGTGTTCAACGATTCTGTATAACTTTGTCTATCTGATAGTCGCCGTGTGCAGCGATTAATTCCTTATAACTTAGTCTAAATGATGTTGAAAACCATTTAGAAGATCCTCTGTTTGCAACTTTCTGTACAAAAGAATATTTTTTTAATCAGACCAAAAACAATACAGTAGTTCCTGCTTATTGACCGCGGGCTATACTATTTTTAACATAAAAAGATGCCTAATACCATCTTTAAAGAGACAATTCAGTCTAAGAGAACATTAAAATGTGTACATATATCAGAAACAAACCAGTTCTCCTGGAAATTAGATCAGTCTAGATCTTTTTTCTGTGATATGCCAGAAAAGCCCATGGTTTTGAAATGCGTGCAAAATGTTCAAACTCGCTCGCTGTCCGCCATTACATATTGTGGTCGAACATCTTGTATGCCGAACCCTGTCCCTTGCCCGTAGAGTAATGCAACTTTTGTCTAGACCTGCTCAAATCGCTCTGACAGTAGTGTGCTTACCTTATTAGGTGAATTGTCTTGCCTAAAAAAAACATTTTATCGGCTCCTCAGTGGTTATGTAGTTCGTTTGTTTAACGTGCGTGACTTTGGCTCGGGTATGGGTACAGCGTACATAATGTACCTGCTTAATCGTATTGATCAACGATTTGTCACTACAACGGTATCAATTAAAATACTAAACAATGACGTGGTATTTATCAATAATTTGTGTTATATGTTTCATAAGAAATGTAGAACAATTCATTTATGCCATATTTGCTTCTTGGTTATGTAAAAGAATTAGCCTGAGTGAATTGTCTCTTTAAACCCAACGGTGAAAAGCTCTAAGAAGTTTGTCATTATCCGTTGTAAGACCCGCAATGATTATTGTCACGTAAAGAGACAATAATTTGTACAAGTGGAAATTTAAATTTTTCTAAATTTCGGCCAATCAGAATCCGATATTTTGTTACCAAGGCAACTAAGGTTGCAAATATGTTTGCGATTATGATTTCTTTCTTCAAATACAATTAGAATCTAACACAGAATACACACAATGTATAAGCAATGTATAGTCGTCTATATGTATATATATATAGCTAGTGTATATATGTTCTAATGTATAGTGTAATTTTATCATACATGTATTAGTTCAGCTATTTCAAGCAAGTAATGCATTAATATTTCAAAAATATAATAGCACTGAAATATGTAATAACATGTCGGGCAGTGACGATCCACCTAGGCGGTGTTTAGGATGACATTGGAGTTACCGGGCAGTGACGATCATTCCCCGGTAGTGTTAAGGATTGGAACCGGAACCGGAAATAAAGAAACGGTCACAGTATAGTAGATTTGTAAATTTCAGCAAAATATATGATAAAGTTTATAAACACAGCTATATCACCTTATATTATATATACAAAAGTATATATATATTTCAATCAACACAATATTTGTAATTGCTTCAATTTTGGACATGTCTGATTCTGTGGGGTTTCTAAGTCCTAAAAAACCACGGTAACCAAATTTGAGTTGCAAAACCCCTCCCCCAAAGTTGTATGCAACATTTGTATAAAATTATGGAGATCACATAAGCCGACAGTATTGTACAATATGTGGGAGAGATAACTGAATAGAGGCCCGTCAAGACGAGATCGGTTCTCTCCCCAACACATTCTTGAAAATATATTATATAATAAACAGTACACTTATTTTTAAGTAAGTCCGATTTGTTTTAGCTCTCCCAATGTGCTCCATTGCAAATCCATTATAGGCCTAGACAATGGCAGCTGCCTGTGTTATAGGCCTTTGTAAGAAATGTCCCTGCTATAGAGTGACCGTAAATAGACTGGATTTTCAGGCAATTCCAAACAATCAGTGCCCTCCAAATCTGCCTTCCCTAGCGCTTTCGCAGCTACCGCTTCTCTTCAGGGGATGTTAATTGATACTGAGTATATATATATATATATACTGTTGGTTAAAATCGTGCCAGGTCCCTCTGATATGGATTTATTTTTATACAGACTCGCAACTACGAAATTTAAAAAAATACACTATAAACTTCCGTTCATACCCTGTGGTTAAGGGTGGGATATTTTGGTTATGGCTAGGCGGATGGTTATGTAATAAGGTCGTACGAGTTATCTCCCTTCCGTGTAATAATGAAGTCTGTTTTGTAATTTAGTTGATATGTGTTCATAGATGTACAAATTACCCCTTTTCGATGCGTTTCTGGTGTATAGTACATATTAATTATTGTTATTCTTTAACCAGTAGATTTCATTTATACACTTCGTATCATTATCACATTTACAATGTACATGTACAGATGTACTTGGATGTACATTATACATTGTATATACAAATGTACATGTATATTAAAACAAGTAGTTGGTGTGCTGGATATGCCAAATGTTATTTCTACTAAGTCTGTCACATACTGTATACATGTATATCAGTATGTGGGCCCTCTCCATTGGTACAAAACACGCGTTCTTTGTAGTAAAACGTAGTGAAACAAGTGACGTGCTTAGGCCAAAAAATATGTAGGCCTATGTTTTAGGTACCCCTACCTACCCTAGTTTTTACTTCCGACCCTAGCTATTTTATCATACTTTTTCAAGGCAAGACAAAGGGAAGTGATAAGATTACACAGATGATGAGTAGGCGTGTAGTTGATAGGTTTACGTTAAGGTCATCCATTATATACATTGGATAAATCAAAAGCGTTGATTGTATATACACGTAGGTACAATGTAGCACAGCTTTCTGTACATGTACCATTTAATCTTAGTGCAAAACACGCGTTAACGTTCTTTGTAGTAAAAACGTAGTAAGACAAGTCACATGTTTATACCTCATTCATGCCATTGGCCGAAATACAGATTTGCATTATGGGTAACTAGTCATCACGTGATTGTGTGTTTACTTCCAAATATAGTGATAGTTTGCTTGTCCATTTTCGGAAAAAGTGATATATTTGAAAATATTTAGACTCCAAAATGTTATTGATATTGCATGCATATAATTTTGACTTGCACATGTGACTGTTTTTATATAAATAATGGACTGAAATGAGTTATAAAACCATCATTTCTACGTTTTATCGATTAATGATATAATGCGAATTGACAAATTAAATCGGTCTAACCGTCTAATCTAGGATCAGCGAAGATCGGGTTCTCCCGGTTAAATTCGTAGAATTCTAAATTTATAAAATAACACAAAGAAAATATGATATCCGTCAAAAGGCCAAATTATTTATGTACACTAAATACCAGGTAAGAGAAAAAGTCAAAGTAAACACACAATCATGTGATTACTAGTTACCCATAAAACAGTTCCATATTTCGACCAATGGCATGAATGAATGAAGTATAAGCACGTGACTTGTTTTACTATGTTTTACTACAAAGAACGCGTGAATTGTACCATTAGGTTCCCCGCGGATTGTTGTAATATTATCATTAAATTGTTTAAAGATGCTCCACCGCCGACAAAGCATAAATGATATTCCTCAGTTGAACAATAATTGGTGTTTGATCGTGTATATATATGTCTAATTAACACAAAAATAATATTAAATAATTCAGATCGCCTTTGGTGCATGCGCAATCAGTACTTCCTTTCATATAGGATATAGTGACACGGATTTTTTTCGGGATGTAATTAATTATTTTTCATATTTTTAACTTGAAGTAAAATTAGAAGCTCAAACTTTTCAATGGTGTTAATGGTGTAACGTAAGTAACTTTTGTAACTGAAGAAAAATACTAAATCGTCTGCTCCTGTTTTTTATAGTGAAAAAAATACCATTTGTCAGCGGTGGAGCTTCTTTAATTTTCATATTCTTTTCAACCAAATGCTTAAACTTCCGCGTTGCCCACTGAGCTTTTTGGAAATCTATTACTTGTACATGTATATGTACATGAACATGTTATACATAAATGATACCCTTGCAATAAGTTACACAGGTGAAATTCACAGGTAAATCCAGGTTTACTTCTCTAAAATAGACTATAATCCTTGTCAGAGCATTCTGTTTATTATCAGATTATAAAAAAGTGGGCAAACGGAGATACAGCCGTTCTACCACTAGCCCTCTACGTCTGAGTCGCGAATCTCACGTGGGGCAGTTGCAAGATACTGGCCGTAGGTTGGTGTCTTTTCTCCGGATACTCCGGTTTTCATCCGCCTTCTAAACCTAGCACGTCATTAAATTATATTACCCTGGTTGTTTTAAAGGGCGTGAAACAAAAATAAGCCAACCCTTTATAATATAAGATTTTATATACAAATGTACTAGTTTACCATACTTGAACAACTATGAATTCAAGATACATCTAAGCCTCTAAACAGTCATTATATTTGTAGAAACAAGTAGTCTTTTCTAATGTTCCAATCATTAACAAAGTATGTAAAATAAGTTACCCCCTTACGAGGAGAAATGCACTTTTGAGTGTGATATATGTCATAAGTAGTTTTTAATGCTGACATCTGATTTTTAGCAAAAGTATTCATGGTGAATCTAAGCAATACTGCACTATTTTTACGCGTAAGTTTCGAAAAATAACGCATTGTTAGAGCATTACGAGAAAGTTTTGCGAAATGACATGCTGAATTCGCTTTATTTCGCGGGTTTTTTTTTCTTTCGAACAGCTTTGTCAGTTTTCAAGTTTAAATTTCGTTAAAAATCACCCTCTTCTTGTTTATTAAGGAATCAAAATTAATTTAATTAAATATGACTTCTAGCCATAGGATGATTTTTCTAGCTCCCATCCATTCTTTTCCCCAACTTCCACACTAACTTAGAGAAATAACGCCAACAATTAACAAAACAATTTTGTATTGGTTACAAACTTTCTCTTTCCAATCAGAAGGTGGGTTCAATTGTCTCTATCAGATATAGGTTGTAAATATATTGTCGGCGAAAATATAAAGTAATATGTTTTGTTATCATTAAGAAACTTATTAATGATATCCCATAATTATAGTTTTGTAACATAATCCACTGGTACTCGGAAGTGAACATAACACACAAACTGTACGTGCGTGTTAATAACTACTATTTCGTTTTATTTATTTTGTTACGATAATAATGGCGCCACATTAGTGACCTCAGAGTGTGATATCGCACCTACATGTAGGTTGACTGTGATAAAGAAGATTACGCAATTTGAGAACACTCACAATTATCTCCACGAACGCAAAGAGTGATTACTTTAGAAAAATGAAAACTTTGAAATGTCGTATTCCGTAATAAAAGCCCGGGCGTCGGGTTTTTGTTTATGACTTCATAACCCCAAAGGATACTGAGAATGATGCTTAAAATCGTTTGAGAAAGTGACGTCTTGAAGGTCCAGACAAAAAAGAAATGGCTAAATAAAAATGTGTAAAGAGTATCAAAATAAACATAAAAATATTGCCAATATTGAATCGATTGTAATATGATAACAAGACGTAGAATTTATATTGAAATTGAAACTTATTTGATTCTGTAGCAATATACCGGTATGTAAGATAACTTTTCTTGACCTTGTTGGTGAGTTCACTATGTATTTGATTTTTTTTTTTTTTTTTTTGCGATTGTCTTTGATAAATAATTTTCTTGTAATGTACATTTCTGTCCCCTGGCCGAGACACACCAAAGTCTATAAAAGTGGTAGATTCTGCCCCTGATAACCACTCAGCATGCCGGGAGTGGGACGACTGGTTCGCCCGTTGTCAGTATAATGTGACCGGGTGGGGTGTGTTGCTTGGTATCTTCGGCGGCATGCTTCAGTAATGTAGCACTAATAAAAAGGGCAACAGTTCCACTATACAAGAAAACAACATAAACATACCGCAGTCTCCCAAAACACGCACCTCGCACTTCACACACGCTACACACTGCACACATGGGAGGCCGTCCTTACATGACCCTGGCTGTTAATAGGACGTTAATTAATCAAACAAAAAATCATGTACATTTGCTTGTATCACGATTGCACAATATATACATGTCATTAGAGTACGTGTTACCTCACTCTCAGGACCAGCTATATAGCCAGTCAGGCTGTAAGAATCTTGATTTATATTACGAATTTCCAAACGAAAACATTATACAGTACAGTTTCGAGTGAGATCGATCCAAATTGTCTTTGGTGCACAATATGTTCATAAACTACACAAATAAGTATGATTAGATTGATACTTTACACATGTATATACCAAGAATTCTGCCTACAACAGTTTGGAGATAAAGGTTCATTGTATATCTTAAAGTAAAACAAGATCTATCAGGGTGTTGTATTGATCATCCTCGATATTCCAGGTGTTCCGATTACTTACGATCTGTACAGATTGTAAGTGATCGGAACCCCTGGAGTATCGAGGATGTGTATTGATAAACTTGACGTTAGTTACGATTCCGATATGAAGATAACGTCCCGCGTCTGATAATGTCATGTTTTGCGTGTAGTGACGTCATTTATGAAAGCATGAAGTCGAAATGAATTTTGATATTAAGGTAAGATACCTGTTTTAGCGCCTCATATAATTTAAAGATGCTCCACCGCTGACAGAGTATAAACGATACTCATCATTTGAACAATAATTAGCGTTTAATTGAGTGTATGTCTAACTAAAAAAAAATAATAATAAAATGATAAAATAATAATAATAATTTAGAAAAAAAATACCATTGGTCAGCGGTGTAGCATCTTTAAATTAAAAAACAACAATAAGATAATGGATTTTGGCGCACCTGCATCGGCTCAAAATCGGCTTTTGGACACTGAAATAGATGTTCATTGGCTAAAAATCGGCTCCGTGGCACAGAAATGCGTGGTTAAGGGACTAAATAGTAAACATGAGCGTGCATCTATTGTAATGTCACTATTACATGACGTCATTATAACGTTGCTGGAGACTGTATACTTTTAGCATTGAACGTCTTTCAGTTGGCATTCATAGCATATGAATGTCAACTAGAGAGCGGCATATTCACGCTTAGCGCGCTTCATGCAATTTGCCGATGTCCATTTGGCATTCACATATACATATTGGCTATAAATACCACCTAAAAGACGATCAATGCTTTTATTTACCTTTGGTTACAATTTTACGGTAAACTTTCGAGAGATTTTGAGTTTATGATGAAGAATTAGTTCGTCAAGTTCGTTATCGTCAATGATGGAACAGACATTTGAACAGCCATTTTTCGTGATCACTGGCACACTTGTGACGTCAAAATGACAATGACGCCATGTAAGGTTGACCAGAAACATATATTTCTGAGTTGACACACATCAATAGTCACTGTTATCAGATACACATATGTACAGAGATTGGAAACTCCTTCTGTGTCTTTGTTGACAGGCCGGCAGGTTTATAGACATTTTCCCTTTGCTAACTATTTTCAAGTGTATTCTTTTTAACATGAGATTTCTACATCACTACAAAGTTTATAAACATTATGTCATGGTTTGATATGAGCAATTGTATCGATTCATATATATGATTTAATAAGATTTTGAGAAACATGAAAATCACCAATTTTACATTTTTTTTTTTAAATCGGAAACTCAAAATAATAAAAAAATTCTTTCCAAAATCGTACTCAAGCTTTCTGAAAATTAATGAAATTTTGTGACATGTCAAAGTTCTCCTTATTTTACTTCTTAAAAGCATAATTATCTGAAAACCCTAAGCACATACAACATAGATATACAAATGTATCTGGCGATCCTAAAGATGGCGGAGTTGCCAATCTCTCTAATATATGTTTCAGCTGATATCCTTTCTGTTAAGCTTTGTTGTAATAAAAACCGCATCCGGTCAGAATTTGGCAGCAGGAACTTCCAATTTTGAAGTGAGATCTGTCAAGGGTTTCAAGGAAAGTATCAGATTGTATATATATACTCTTGGCTATCAAAGTTTAAGTAAACGTGAATGCTGTTTCATTTCAAATGACCTGTTACCTCCCCCCACATCCTCGATACTCCAGGGGTTCCGATCACTTACAATCTCTACACCCCTGGACTATCTCATAGTTAAACTGAAGGCAGCTCAGGTGAACAAATCTGAACCAGTCAGCAGGCCTGCAAAAAATGGTCTTTGAAGATTACAGATAGAGTAACGCCCAACTTTAAAGCCATACAGTCAACACCAATGTACCGTTATACAGCTTTTTTAATGTACAACACAGGACTAAATTACCTGTTCTGTTCTGCTGCCTTCAATTTTACTATGAGATAGTCCATGGGTGTAGAGATCGTAAGTGATCGGAACCCCTGGAGTATCGAGGATGCTCCCCCCAATACTAGAAAAACTTGTTCTGATGATAGTAATAAGCTGATTTCATCAAGGTCAAGAACACATTCCACGTGTCCCATGCTCAACAAAAATGAGGAAAAACACAAATAGTCAAAATATAACAATTTAATTATACGTAATTTTTAGATATAGAAATATATAAAGTCAATGCAAATTCTATCTATACATAAAAAGAAAATGCGGGAGGTTTTTAGGAAAGTACATATGTCGTAAAAATAGGATAATTAGCTCATATTATAATTACTCATTCATGTAACAACAATAACATTATGATCCTAGACTTTGTGTATAACTTTGTACAATTAACATGCAATGTCTATCCGTATTACATCCTTGATACTCCAGGGGTTACTATCTCTGATATTATATCCACCCCTAGACTATCTCACAGTAAAGCTGAGGGCAGCTCAGGAGAAAAAATCTGAACCAATTTTCTTTTAAGACTACTTCAAAGCCACACAGTCGACCACAGTGTACCATATTACACAGCTTTATTTGTTCTGCTGGGTTCCCTCCAGTTTTACTATGAGATTGTCTAGGGGTGGATATGACGTCAGTTATAGTAACCCCTGGATTACCGAGGGTAACAGTATTTGGCATTCAATACCATCAGTCACATTCATTTTTTTTACCAGTACGGAATACACAGTACTCATTTCAAGGCACAATGGTAAACATTATCATCATCATAAAATCATTCAACTAATAAATATAGGCTTAATAATAAACCACTATGTAACGGGCTTAAATTTCACAAAATTAAATGATATAAATGCACACTTTGTCAGACAACAACTACAATGTACATGTACAAAGTTTTATATACAATACAACTAGAACAAATCACACGCATACCCGGAAACAGTTTAAATGTATAATGTATGTACTGGTACTCAACATCATTCAAAACATGAATATTACCAATACATGTACATATACCATACATAAACATACACAATTTATGTACTAAAAAGGACATACAGAAATTTGCTGAACAATTCTGCCAGTTATGAAACGATTAGGACAATGCATTTGGATAAAATACATTCAGTCTGTTTCAGTTACATTTTTCAATGATAGAATTCAGATTCAGACCGTCTCAATCACACTTTTTCGATGATAACTGAATGTACTTGAAAATATGATGAAGTTCCATTAAACTGAGATATTACACCTGGTACGTAATGTAATACATTAAGCAATGCCAACTGGATTAATTATATCAATACAATGAAACATTAATTGATGTCATTATGAACTATACTTAATTATATGTCATCATTACAACAAAACATTAATTGATGTCATTATGAACTACTTAATTATATGTCATCATTACAACATAACATTAATTGATGTCATTATGAACTACTTAATTATATGTCATCATTACAACGAAACATTAATTGATGTCATTATGAATTACTTAATTATATGTCATCATTACAACGAAACGTTAATTGATGTCATTATGAACTACTAGCTGCTACCTTATTAATTAGAGGAGAGAAATGTGTTGCATACCATTAGCTTAATTATTTTAGTACACAATTGGCAGTGGTACATGTAATATATATTAATGTACATTCTACGAACCATAAAAATCAACCGTCTACCTACAAGTATAAGCATTTGTGTCCATCACAAAAAAAATCAACGAAATAACAAATAAACAAAAACAATTATGGTTGGGTTATTAAATAAATGCCTAAATTTTTGACTGACACATTGAATATATCATATATAAAGGGGCAAAACTCTTTGTCATTTGTCAAAATGTTTTTATTACGTTATCAGGTAATGAACCATATATATACACTCAATATACAGACATTTATTGTAAAAGTGTTTATTCCCAATGTTTGACTATAAGGAAATTATAATTCATATGAAAAATTTTCACTTGTAAATATGTTGTAAGAGTTTATATTCACGAGTATTTATAGTAAATAATTCCACTTTTAGCATAAACAGGATAATCAAATTGTTTAAGTTAGTGAGTTTTTAAATTCATTTTACAAATCTGGAGATAAATCTCTTATAGTCTGGGACTGATACTCTTCTAAAGAGCATGGAAACCTAACGATTGTAACTATCGATACAAAATAGGAGTAAGACGTTTTGGCGTGATGACCACTGGTCATTGTGATAATCTTCTGGATTTCTATGTCTGAATTACCGTCACACTATAGCCACTTATCTCAATCACCCACATAGACGCATTTGAACTCTCCCAATTTTAATGCTAGAACAGTTTATTATGAATTACAGGGGTGAATGAGTTTTTTCCATTACATTAACAATAGCATCCAAAAAGGAAGCCCTGAAATTCAACCAGTTGGAGATGCCCTGGATAAAGATATTTACAGTACATATATATATATATCCCAAGCTTCATACAATTTTGACAATATTATATTATACATGTATATTATCAACCAAAATATATTGTTTTCTGTAAAGGTTAAAAAACAACCGTCGATAACAAGTAATGATAACATTGAAAATCAATACAATGTTCACCAAAACAACTCCGTAGTCGTATTGTGTTAAAAACTTCGACTAACTAAATCCAAGATGTCTGCCTTATCAGCCATATTGTATATCCAGATAATTCGCCAAATGCAATACACATAACAACGCACCAAGGGAAACCTACAGACGAAATTGGAGATATTTCTCAAAATTCTTTCTGAGAAATGTGTTCAGGCAACTAGTGAAAAATAAAATTACACCTAATAGTATTAATATTAAATGCAGAGCTCCTCATACAATTGTGTATCAATTTAATTTACAATGACGTTGTACCATCACAATGCCTATATATTATAATTTAGATACACTCAGATTACTAAAGTTTCCTTAACCCAGCTTCTTAGTCTTCGACTTTCATTGTAACGAGATTCAACCTAGGGCAGACAAAAACATTGTGTTAAAGCCGAAAATGGAGTTTCTTCTATGTGGGTATGATCTGACTAGACTTATTGATGTTAAGTTGACATGTTAAATGACGGCAGAATTGTTGATGAACCAATAGCTAGGAGAGTTGATGGAAGGACGACTATGGAGAGCTCGAGGAGGTCAAATGGTCCACCATTCATGGTCTAAGTGTTCACTGCTGGATGGACATGGCTAATGACCACTCTAAGAGAATAGTTATTTATCTGTACATTCTATACACTGAAGTCATGTTTCCTGTAAGTACGTAGCAGGTGCCCAGCCTTCCTGGCCATTGATGGACACCAACCACCACCCAGTATCATGCTGCTGTTTAATACTTACAGAATCACCCGCATAGAACGATATCTCACCTTCCTGCTGTGCCTCAAAGTCTGCTGTTGCTGTATATGTAAGAGTTTTTTTCTCTTTCACTTTGCTTGGTGTAGAAGTTACTTTGGAATCCGAATTAGTAGATGGCTTCTTTGCAGATACAGGAGGTTTCGGCTGAAGTGCAGGCTTGGGGAGAATCTTCTTCTCTGGGACCACAGGTTTCGAGGTTCTAAACTGTGGACCATTTTTTACAGGGTTGGGCTTTTTAGAATCCATAGTTTCAAATTTTGCTTTCAATGCCGATGCTGAAACATTACCACTTTCTCTTTCATTATCATTTGCTGACTGCTTCATGCCAGGTTTTTTGAGTACCGGAGGGGGTTCAGAAGAAGTTTTAGCAGGCATTGTTTCACTATTGCGCGCCTGGAATTTAGCAGCTAAAACACTTTCTAACTCTGAGCTATTGTCTGTTTTGTGAGGCGCCTTTGTAGGAATGATTGGCTTTGTTGGTTTTAAAGGCGGATTTATTTGTGATATTGTCTTCTGTTGGGTCTGTTCCCTTGGCGACTTGACTTTTGGCTTGCCTGGTGGCACGAGTGCTTGTTTTTTAACAGCTGGAGTAGTATGATTACCATTTTCTACATTATCTCGCTGTTCTTCCGTAGCATTACTTTGCCGTTTTTCGAATTTGGCTTTAAGGACATCCGCCAGATTTGAAGAACCTCCATTGCCTTGATTCTGATAGCTACTAGAAACTTGGTTGTCCTTTGAAGTTGAAGCACTAGATTTAGGATTTTCTTTAGGAAGGGTAAACAGTTTAGGACTTGCAGCTCTTTTGTCAGGAAGCTTTGGTCGAGGTGGACTTTCCCTCTTTTCCTTTGGAGGTGTGAACGGTCTAGGGCTTGCTGCTTGTTTATCCGGAAGCTGTGGTCTAAGAGGACTTTTTGTACCAACAGGATTTGAGGGTTTCTTGAGTTTTTCAGAATCTGCTTTCTTCATAGGTTCTAAATAATCTTCGTCGTGTTCAGGCTTTTTGGCGTCAGCCACCTCCTGATACCATTCATCATCATCCGATTTGGCATCCTCTTCATCTGACGGTTCGGGAACCTCATGGTAAACGTTATCTCCATCATCATCATCATCAATGGCATCCTGAAAGGTAGGAAATGAAGTGATTACATTGTACATAAGCATATCAGGTAGTGGGTAAAATAAACTATAGCAATATAAAGAGTATTCCTGAGGAAAATATGACAAAGCAAAAATCCACATAACATGGGCATTAGATGACAAGGTACAAATCCACATGACACGAGGCATGATTTCGTGGTAAAAATCCACTTTACATGGATAATATATATACATAATGACAAAGTAAAGATCCACTTAACATGGGGAATGTTTGACAAGGTAAAAATCCACATAACATGGGGAATGTTTGACAAGCTAAAAATCCACACAACACTGGGAATGTTTGACATTGTAAAAATCCACACAATATCAGGAATGCTTGACAAGTTAAAAATCCACACAGTAACAGGAATATTTGACAAGCTAAAAATCCACACAACATGGGGAATGTTTGACAAGGTAAAAATCCACACAACACCAGGAATGTTTGACAAGGTAAAAATCCACACAACATGGGGAATTTCTGATAAGGTAAAAATCCACACAACACCAGGAATGTTTGACAAGGTAAAAATCCACACAACACCAGGAATGTTTGACAAGGTATACGTAAAAATCCACACAACATGGGAATGTTTGGCAAGGTATTTGACATTTTAATGTTGTGAGATTTGAGTCCGTTGGATACTTACATTTAAGACTTCCTCTACGTAGGACGATGGGATCCAGCCTGAAATTCCATTGATCTCCCCAAACCACCATCCACCGTCAGTTTTCTCAGAAATCTGAAATCATATTTACATTTATCATATAATCCTCCTAATATCAAGTAAATTCGCTGGAACATGATCCGGGATCATTAGAATCTGGAGCAATTTTCATTGTATGTATCTATAATGACAGCTATCAATGACTTTACGTCAGGATTTAAAGATATTTGACAAAATGGTATCCTCTTCTGAAAAAAACACATAATAGTTATAAAATGCGAACTTTACAAAAGTCGGTAAACATCGGAAGTTTAAAACTAAGAGAGGCGGAGAAAAACATGTAGAACACTTTAAATACTTTTTCTATGCCAAAAACTCAACAAGTCACAGATCATACAACATTAAATTCTTTAAGAATATACACTGCAGTAGTTATGTGATAAAAGTATCTTGGATTTTTGCTAAATTCATATGGAATATTATGAAACCCATCTCAAAAGTTTGCTCAACAATACTTCATTCATAAATATCAGATCCCCCCACCCCTGCCTTTGTTACGATTTTATGATGGCGCATATGGAATTAATACCATAGAAAGTTTATGAAAAAAGTTTAGTGAATTTGCTTCTGAATCAGCAGATTTATTGAAGAAGCAAAAAACGAAAAATTGTTAACGGACTCACCATGTGTGATGTTCATTTATTATACAATATATAATTACTGGGCAATGATGGATAAAAGTAATTTAGGAAACTCCCAATATGACCTCAGGTGACCTAGTGGTATTATAACAATGTAAAATCATATGCTTTGATAAATGATACTGACCAAAACTTGCTGGCCTTTCTTGAAGCTGATTCCATCCCCCACAGTATCACTGAAGTCTGCTATGGTGATGTAGCTCTGTGACTTGGCCTCCTTTATAGCCACATCCAGCTGGATCTGTCAAAGAAAGGAAACTTGGTGTAAACCTTCAATCAAGCCTAATAAACTTCAGTAATCACAATAATGACCTTTTTGTCATTATGATTTCTTCCATACAGGGTTATCCCTTGATTGCTAGGGAAAAGATAACTCTGTCTTTTACCGGCGTAGGGAAAAGACAGTTCACTCATGCTTGCCAATGAAGTGACATCATCAATGTATGTGGAGACTATTGTCAAAGACGTCATTAATTTTGACGCATTGAGGCATTTCCATGATGTTGACAGTATGAAAATATTTAAGTATGTAAGAAAAATAATCAAACATTGATCTGTCAAGAGGACAGGAATATCTCAACACAGGTGAAAGATTTTGGCCGCCAACCCTCGGCAAGCCTTAAGTCAAAATCTTTCACTTGGGTTGAGATACCCTGTCCACTTGACAGACCCCGTCAGGCGTGTGAATTTCTTTCATTAATCAATAATAGGGAAGATACATTCAATGGGAAGAAAATACAAATAGAGGTGTAAGACAGTTAACATTATTATGTTATTGCTAGATCATTCTATCACTTGTGCTGGTGTCCATTTAAAAATGTCTGAAATTAAACGACTGAAATTAAAATTAATTTCTTATATATTGGAAAAAAATATTACAAAATGTCTGACAAAAGTATAGAAAATTGATGAACTGATTTTCTATAAATTATAGTGATACTTTAAGGAAATGTCAATTTTCGATAAATTGGCAAGCTTTCCCTGGTATTGAACAATAAGATCACAGAAGATTAATGATGAATTACAACAACCCATTTTAATGATACCAGGATTTTGGGATACTTGATCAATGTGATGACAGTACATGATACCAGCTTTTATCACATGCAGATCCATAGCATGCATTTAGTTCATCCTTGATACTTCAGGGGTTACTGTCACTGTCATTATATCCACCCCTAAAATATATTCCATAGCAGCAAAGTTGAAAGGCAGTTCAGGAGAAAACAAACTGACCAAAAAGTATTACAGGCCTGCAGAGATTCCCTTTGAAGATTACAGAGGGTGATGGCCTACTTCCCAAAGCCACACATGCAGCCAACCACAGAGTATCTTGTTTGATTTGTTTGATTCACATCCAAGACCAAACTACCTGTCTAATTTGTGGTCACACACAGAGCCTTCAGTTTTGCTATGAAATATTCCAGGGGTGGACATAATGACAGTGATAGTAACCCTTGGAGTATTGAGGATAGCAATTAGTTATGACAATTTTAAAGTTCTTTTCTTGTAAAAACAAAAATTATCATTAAAACATAAAAATGCCGCCATCACCACTCCATTGATCTAAGTGCGACAGGATGGGACGGGATGACAGGAAGGGATGTATGGGAGGACGGGACAGGACAGGACTCCTGGAGTCAGTGATCATGTTACAGAACATTCAAAATCAAGCTAATTAAAAAACATACCCGTTATTTTTATATAAACAAAACAGATTTTTAGACAATCATGTTAAAACAAGGTCTGAATAACACAATCATGAATCACCTTGTTGATATAAACTACAATACACACGATTTAAAGTAAATAATTAGTGAATTATTATAAAACTATGACACATTAAATGTTACAAAAAGAAGTCACACACACATACACTTTGACAAATTCACAAAACCATTCTAAAATACATATATATATACACACATAATCTTTTATCAAATTAACGTTCGTTTGTGTTAAACGTCTATTTTAAGTTGTTGTCTTAATTAAGAATGTGGTAGCATCCTATCCTGAGTTGGTTTTAATGAAACATGCTATTTTCAATTAAATTTGTAACTCTCAAAACCACAAGGAAAACTATCATGCTTACTGCAAAATATACTTGCTTGATCATAGTCGAGATGCTGATCAGAATAATTAAAAGAAAATTGCATTTTTCCAAAACTGACATGGCGTATTACTATACATGCATATCAATTATGATATAAAATTTTGTTCTGTATCAATGAAATTTACTGATTACTGATATATTCACTTATTTTTTTGATTACAGAGATTAACTTCGTTAAAAAGTGCTTCAACTTTCCATTGTGAATCTTTTAATGATAAAACCACAGAATCGATCCCATGGTTAACCTCTCAGTTTACGTCAAACTTGATACCATATAGCCATTTTTTGTTCGCGGAAAATATATTTTCGGGGTTTTGCAAAACCTTTTCGGGGTTGATATTTTCCCAATTTCAAGGAAAATCGCTAAGGTAACAAAAAATTCATGTACACAATATATTAGAAATGGTTGAATCATATGTAGAGGTAACCTTTGAGCAAAAAGTTTAAACTGCTCAAATTTGATTTTCTCATTTTTGTTGATCAAATTGTGAAAATTTTGACACTCAAACATATCTAGCTAGGTATGGTAACTTGTACAACAACATTAACAGAATAAATAGACACGATTTATACAGACCTGCCTTGTCATTCGATCCTACTGATTATACAATAGCATAAGTATCAACAAGAGGCCGATGGGCCTTAATGGTCATCAGACTATTAGCACAATACAACATAGTCGTTTAAATTTTTAGCCTTTTCAACCCCTGTGACTTTAATTGAAGATCAAGGTTATTCGAACAAACTTGAAAGCCCTTCATACCAGCATGTCACAGGCCCAATTTCAGGTCTCTTAATTATTCACAAGAAGTTATTTAAAGATTTTAGCCATTTTGACCCCTGTGACCTTGAATGAGGTTTAAGGTCATTCATTTGAACAAACTTGGTAGCCCTTAATCCCAGCATGCTACAGGCCCAATATCAGTACCCTGGGCCTTCTGGGTCTTGAGAAGAAGTTGTTAAAAGATTTTAGCCTTTTCAACCCCTGTGACCTTGAATGAAGGTCAAGGTCATTCATTAGAACAAACTTGGTAGTCTTTCATCCCAGTATGCTACAGGCCAAATAATAGTACTCTGGGCCCTTCGGTTATGGAGAAGAAGTCGTTTGAATTAAAAGTTTATGCATGGAACATGGCGCACGGCGGACGACACATGGAGCACAACGACGGATGGTGGATGATGACAATAGGTCATTCTGACCCTTCAGGTCAAATGAAAAATGAATTGAGAAATATTATTTAAGTAATTCTTTTTTTCATATTTACATACATTTTTGATGGAGTTCTGTCGAGGTGGTGGACGTATAGAACCGCCTCTCTCTAGACTTCCTGATTTCTGTTTCCTGAATTTTCGACCCCCGGGCCCAACCTTTCCTCCGATATCTGCCATTCCTCCGACGGCCTGCTCCTCGTCTCCCTTGGACATGATGTCACTGATATCACTGAGCGTACTAACCACCTGTACACCAGACTGGCGTGCCGTTCTCTGTATGTGGGCTTTCTCAGCTTTCATCAGGTAAGTGGCTGGAGCCCAACCTTCCTTTCCATGGTACCTGTGTCATTATGTACAGATTAATAAAATCAACTACTTGTACCGATAAAGATCATGTGGTCACACTCTCACAACTTGGTTTGGTTTCATTAGTTATATGTCCAATTAACAACTGGGGTCATGTACAGACTTGCCAGGTTTGATTGTGGAGGATAGCCGGAGTATCCAGAGAAAAACCACAAACCAGCGATTAGTATCTGGTAACTACCCTAGGATTTAAACTCGCAACCCAGAGGTAGAGGGTCTGTGGTCATATGTCAGGACATCTTAGCTATGAATTCGGTCACCGCGACCCTCTTAGTACCAAATTACATACAATCACTTGGTTCAACTCTTGTTAATGCTGAGACCTATTTATGATGTAAAATGTTCCTTTTTTATACTTTCAGTCACACAATTATTTGTCTGTAAAATCCAGCTGTAATTTTTTTTTAAATCCATGAGTAACTACCAAAGATTTCTTAATTGTTGAAGAAAACTAACAGACTTTAACTAAATAAGTAAAAGTATCTGTATTTTCTATGTCTTATTAGATTTTTATTCTTGATATTTACAACTATTTAGAAGTGTCCTATAATCTACACAAAAAATCAACCTTATGACAACACCATATTTATATGGAAGCATGGAGTACAGAATTATAAGAATACAATGTAATATATAGGTGTGAAGTAATCCTATCTTACATGCCTCTTAGAGGAAGCCGTTGTGTTAGTTTACCTTAAGTTAATCCTATCTTATATGCCTCTTAGTGGAAGCCATCACAGTATTTACGTAAGTCTATTTGTGGTATTTACCTTATGAGCCACCAACCGTCCAGGTTTTTCTCGACTACATCGACAAGTGTGCCCAACTCTAGTGCGATCTCATCATCGTTTGTTGGAGCAAAGGCTTCCGTTACGGTGAACTTCTCCTCTGGAACAGAGCATCATACATATATGGTATTCTGTCTTTGCATACCACAGAGTTACCTCCCTTTTGGGAAGGTTTTCATTATGTTTCATCATTATTTTGTAAGTGAAACTTATTTTCTCTGAAAAGTATTATGTTACCCTCTGAAACACATGACATCACAATCAATACCTACCAGCAAGGGCAGATAACTCTGCAATATGCAAATACGGAATAGGTTTGAGGGGATTGTTAAAACATAAATGAATGTAGATATAATATTGAGGGCAAAATTATATCATTATATAATAAAGGTCAGCAACACAAAACTTCTATGAAAATGGCACAAGAACATTTGAAGCTAGGATCAAGACTAAGACATGCTGCTTTTAATTTGTTTATAGGTGTGTTGAAGTAAGCCCCTAACCCCCTCCACCTAAGGTACACTTTCCCTTGCAGAGTAGCTAGCCTATCCCAAACCCTCCTGTAACCCTCCTCCCCTAAAGTAAACTTTCCCTATCAGAACAGCCTATCCCAAAACTCTCCCCTACCCTCCCTAGGTAGACTTTCCCTAACTGAGTAGCCAATCCCAAACCCTCCCTCTATAAGGTACACTTTCCCTAGCTGAGTAGCCAATCTCAAACCCTCCCCCTAGAGTAGACTTTCCCTATTAGAACAGCCTCTCCCACACCCTAACCCCCTTTGTCCCTTCCTCATTCTATACAAACCTTCTCCTGGGAGCAGCCTCTGTGTGGTGTTTTCCTTCAGCCCATCCTTCCTCTTTAGATATGTGCTTGGAACCCAGCCTTGATGGTCCTCAATTGTCACAAACCACCAACCTGGCATAAAACCAGAACAAAATTCAAATTTAAAATTATCAAATCGAAACACCAACCTCTTAATA
Source organism: Argopecten irradians irradians (assembly GCA_004382745.1). Taxonomy (NCBI): domain Eukaryota; kingdom Metazoa; phylum Mollusca; class Bivalvia; order Pectinida; family Pectinidae; genus Argopecten; species Argopecten irradians. The sequence continues at coordinate 26,535 of SAYR01045772.1, read as the reverse complement.
ATGAAATTTTCAAGGATCTGGAAATGTCATGGTATTAGATCATTGATGAAGTCATTATAACATATTATTAATAACAATTAGAACATATTTAAGAGTGTGACAACAGATTTTTGCTGTTGCATTATTTATGAAAGAATAAAATAACCCATGTTGACCTCTGGTGACCTTTGATAACATCTGTTGATCTCTGTTGGTCTCTGTTGACCTATGATAACTTCTGTTGACCTCAGATGATCTCTGTTGACCTTGGATGACCTCTGATCATGACTTACCACTTTCACTTTTCTCCACGACTTGCACCACCATGCCTGCCTTCAGATTGAGGTCCCATTTATCTTCCTTCTTATAATCCCCTATCACAACATATTCCTCGGCAAGCTTAGGCCCTGAGATCTTTTCTATGTTACGATTCTTAGTCTTCATCCTGCAGAAAAAAATAAAATAAGGAGGTTAAAAAAATCAAATCCTCTGGTTGACAGCAAAGACATGTAGCAGTCATCAGTGGGACCCATAAAAATCACATCTGAAGGGGCCATGAAGGTCCCTCAGACAGTACAAAGGGTTACAGCCCTCGTCACATGCAGTAAAATATACAGACATGCAGACCCACAAAATCAAACCTGAAGGGGTCATGTGGGACCCTCAGACAGTACAAGGGTTAAAGAGTAACATGCGGTAAAATATACAGAGGGACCCACAAAATCAAACCTGAAGGGGTCATGTGGGTCCCTCAGACATTACAAGGGTTAAAGAGTCACATGTGGTAAAATATACAGAGGGACCCACAAAATCAAACCTGAAGGGGTCAGTACTGTAATACATGTAACGTACTTACTGGGTTTTTTCATTGGTTGGAGCTACGTCCTCCGGTCCTACATCAAAGAAATCCAAAACGTCTTCACAACGGGAGATTTTGGCTGGCAACGTGATTAGTGCCTGTTAAACAAAAGTAAAACTCGTATATGCCAGTAATATGTCAAACTCAGTAATAATTCCATTCATATATGAAATTTAAATCAATTGATATTTTAACACTTGTGCTGTCGCCATGTCTCTGATATGATTAAAAAATTATAATTTTTTATTATATTGATATACACATTTCCACATACCAAAATTATGACTTACAGGAAATATTGTATCTCAACAAGCTACCACCACTTATAATTAATCTCTATTTTTACCTTCATGACAAGTTCCTGTTGTTCCTTATAAACACAATCATTTACCTGGTATTATATAGAAAAAATATTTTCTTCAAAAGACAAGGAAATAGATGACTATAAAACACTCTATTTCGTGTGAGAGGAAATAGATGTCAACTTAGATCAAGATCGCCCTGCTTAAATAGAAATTATGTAACTTGATACTTCCCCTAATATATAATATCTCATTTGTCCCAAAAGTGTGCAGGGTATCTGTTTTTTATGGATTACATTTTTCTATCCAAAAATGTATTTTAGTATTAATCATTCTTCTGTGTTCCTATTAGAATATTGTCTGTCTCTCAGTGATCCGAGTGTGATCCGAGTGTGCGTATGTTGGAATAGGAGCATGTATTAACCTTTTGATAAGAATAGTGTGTATTAAATTGGTATGTGATTGCAAACATAAATTCTTATATTACTATATTTACATTTTCACTGCAGTCCCACATTTAACCTTACCAAGTGCAGTTTGCATTCATATATATAGTCTTATAATGCACTTCAAGCGTTTATTATGACGTCATTATCATATGTGACGTCACAATTGTCATGCAAGCGATCACGGAAAACGGCTGATCAAATGGCTGTTACATCCATGACGATAACAAATGATTAATTCATTATAAATGCAAAATCCCTTGAGATTTCATCATAGCACGCTTCATGGAATTTGCCTCTGTCCATTTGGCATTCATATTGGCTATAAATGCCAACTGAAAGACGTTTAATGCTTAAGTATACTACCGGACATGTACAAAGCGGACTGACCTTACAGTAATCATTGATAGGCTGCAGTCTTTTTAACGCCACATCCCTAATATGGCTTCGACCAAAATAGATCTTCCCTGTAATACAACGAAACTTTAATTAAATAAATGTACATTATAAATTAGTGGCAAAATCATATCTATTGTAATAGAAGTGGAGAAAAAAACAAAAGGAACAAAATTTTACTACAATTGAACGGAAGTGATTATATATGACGTAAAATACTGTAGATAAAATGCTATTGACAAGGTAATGAAATGTGTACAATATACAAGTGTATGATATCCTTGATACTTCCTGAAAAATCTGTTTGTTACACGGTAACAATAAAATATGGTCCTAATGCATCACAATTATAGAGAATAATGTTAGTATTAACCTATTACCTACAGACATGGTCTAATGAATTATCTTACCTGGTAAAAATGGTATAATCCTTTTCATGGGGTCCAGGAGACCTGCCTCTATAGGAAACTTGTCCAGTAATTCATTCTGTTGATATAAAGTTTAATAATATTTTTGTGGGTGGACTTTAGATACAGACTATATACCGGGGGTGAGACAGACCTACAACCAACCACAGGACTTCCTTAAGTACGGTCAACAATACAGACACACTTATGTGTTGTTTACTTTAAAAACAATCTTGAAGTAGTACGATAACAATTCACTGTATCATATATGTAACATATAATATATATACTAAACAACTTAAGTCTGAAAACACTGATAAGATATACTTATAGTAGTATATAAATTTTATTTATTCTACATTGATTGTGAAACAAGTTATGTAACTTTAATTATACAAATCAACTTTTAATGGTCTGGATGAAAGTGTGCTAAGATATATCCTAATCGACAAGAAATAGAAAATAAAACTGATGATATACTGCAGGAGTAAACATACTTATTACAGCTGTACTTTAATTTCATCTTTTAATTATAAGCACTAATTACTGCACAGTTGCTAATATGCGGGAGGGGTTTTAATTTTGCTTAATACACAGTCCCATTCAAACTCGCGAAAAATAATACCTGGGTCATGATCTCACATATTATTGCTTGTTATAAGAATGTGACTTTTAATTAAAAGGCTAGAATTAAAGATAATTCGCAAAAATAATCCCCCACGAATAGGTCCAAAACAGTAAATCCCCAAATTTAACACCCACAAAATTTAACAATACAGTAATGTACAGTGCTTATTTTTCTAAAAGTGTATTTCCAGTATATTAAACCAACAAATGGTGCTAATACATATATCATATCAAATCCTGTTTTACATATTTTAGCATTTGCTCTTACATGAAATACGCTTCTGGGCCTATTCTGTATATTTCCACTTTATAGAGTTATCTGCCCTTTCGTGTAGGTATTGATTGTGATGTCATGTGTTAGCGAGCATATAAATGTCACACGTGAATTTCATTCACAAAATAATGACGTCACAATAGATACCTTAGATATCGTAAAGGGAGGAATATATGTGCCGTAAAGGGAGGTAACTCTGTAATGTGCAAAGTTATAATAAGATCAGTCCATTAAGGACTGTGGGAGCCACAATGACCTTTAATCCAATAACTTTAAACCTGTATGATTAATTAGTCACCCCTGAAAACTCAAAATGGACTGGTCTAGTCTTTGATTTAAATGAGCCTACAAACGTGTCTTCAGGAGTAAAAGGGTTAATTAATATGTGATGGTGACATATGTTATAAAGTATATCTCTAACTCTGACAAACAAATCTTTGAGCCCCTTAAAACAAAATTGTTGTGAACTGAAATGAAGTAAAACAAACTTTACTATGACCCTGATTAACGTTATAAATATCAAAGCTTGGCAGCTTAATTCACTAAATGTCAAGGTCACTCATTTGAGTTTTTTGAATTTTTGTAGCCCTATCACTACACTATTGTTGATTATCTACAGTAGCTGGTAAAGGGAAAATAAATTAAGAAATGTAACAGTGAAGTGTCACTGAAAGATGAAAAATCACACACTACTCCATAAACATTAAGTATGTACATATGTGTACAGTTGTATACCTCAATTAACTGAATTTAAGTTGATTGATTTAAGTTGATATGACCAAAGAGATCATCAACAGTTCTAGCCTTTAAAGATGCTCCAACGCCGACAGAGCATAAATGATATTCAGCATTGGACAATAATTGGTGTTTAATCGTGTATATATATGACTAATTAACACAAAAAATAACATAAATAATTTATTTCCCCTTTTGTGCATGCACAATCATTACTTCATTCCATATAAGATATAGTGCCACAAATTTTTTCGGTATGCAATTAATCATTTTTCAAATTTTTAACATGAAATAAAATAAGAAGCTCAAACTTTTCAATGATGGTAATGGTGTATAGTAAGTAAGTTTTGAAACTGAAGAAAAATACTAAATCGTCTGCTTCTGTTTTTGATAGTGAAAAAATACCATTTGTCAGCGGCGGAACATCTTTAAATGTAGTTAGTACAGGTATAAAGTCAGCCATACTATATGTAGATGTATACTACATATATATATGTACCAGCAACACATACCTGATCTTGATCTCAAATTACCATCTGCCCATAGGGAAATTAATGTATGGACAGCCTTGATAAAAACTAATCTGTCACATATATATAAAATCTATCTGATGACCCCCAGGTAAATAAATACTGACCACCATCTTAATCAATGGGTTAAAATAGAGAACAAATTAAACTCCGAAACTTTTAGTTTCAATAATACTGTAGATCAAGAGTATAAAAATTGTGAAAAAATAAGATATTTGTGTGGGGAAATTTAATGATAAGTACACAGTACTCACCTGGAAGTCGAAGAATCGGCTGTACCGCCTGTAGAGGCAGGTGGTCGTTTGGTCAGACCAGGTCACCATAACGATGTATACCTGTCAGAGAGGTAAGTAAAAAGCTTAGTACACTCATCAAGACAGTGATTAATTTGTCTGGACTAATACACTTATAATTACTGCACTAAAGGTAGAAAAATATATGTACCACCTTACACTAACATTGACGTAGAAAACTAGGATTCATTATAATTATTGTAAACCAATTTCTTTTCTATGTTTATACAAATACATTGTATATATACTACAAATGTAATGAAGTACATATTTTTGTATTTTCATTACAAAAATGTAATATTCTAAAAAAAATCAAACTTTTTTTAAAATGTTTAATGGTAACTGAAACCAAGGCATTCAAAATATACTAAATACTGTAAGTGTGAAAGTGAAAGGAATCATGTTCGGTCTGCGACTTTAGGCACGAGTCCGATACCCATGACTAGTAATTTTACGGCCAGACTAGTGCCAAATGTATAATGAACTAGTCCGATTGTACTAGTGGTTCTTCACCCAATTAAAATCAGTGTAAAACGCTCTTTTCACAATAACAATGGTCAATTGCATTTTCAACACATTTTCAATGTATTCTGTATGCAATTATTTCATTATGAATGCATCATTTTGTGAGAATTTGCATTCATTCAGACTGTACTTTGGGTCAAAAATCGTTAAGTGATGACGACTGAAGTGCTGAAGCAAAACGGCTGTATATATTTAATTTGGACTATTAAATTTTTTGGTTTTACTAGTCCAAATGACTAGCAGCGAAAAAAAATTAACGTCAGTCACAGACTGATGTTTCTTTTGCTTTTGTGCTCTTTGTATACTGTAAAAAAAGCTAATAAAAATGTATTTCAATGAAAAAAAATGTTTGTATGAATGTTTTGTAATAAGTAATCGCATGCGATTTGCTTTCCTGAATTTTGTGATCTAAGTAAATTCGCAAAAGTATAATCTCCTAAAACTATAACTTCTCTATATATCATGCTAATGATAGAAATTACCACTCATTTTTTTTTACATGTGAATGTTAATTTTCGCGAATCTGTTTTGAAATGGAAATCGTGAAAGTAAGTTGATTTACAGTATATTGTGCTTGAGAAAACAATTCAATTTTACTTTTATCACAAACATGTGGATGTGAAAACAGTTAGAATTACTTGTATCAAGTACATGAGGATGTGAAAATAGTTCAATTTTACTTATGTCACATGAGAATGTGAAAACAGTTAGATTTTACTTGTGTCAATTAGTACATGAGGATGTGAAAACAGTTCAATTTTACTTAATTTCATACATGGATGAGAAAACAGTTCAATTCCACTTGTTTCAGTTGATGAAGTACCAGCCAATACTGGGATTTCAAGATCATGAAACAATGTGGGTTAAGTACGATATAATATTGATTAGTCCCATCTTCTGGTCTTTGTGACGTTCACAGTTGACTTGATTTTTGTGATTTATAATCAATTTTACTGAACAGCAAAACCTTGCTATAAACAATAGTATGGGACCAGTGGAATCAATCCATTATAACAGTAATTTGCTATAGAGTTTATGAAACTATAACTTAATTAAAGTCATATGCTGATTGTACCCTGAATCAACGTCGTTTACTTAGCTCACTCACAAATTCCAGTCGGCACGCAACTAAATCTTCTTCGATAGATTTAATTTACCATTATCGACAATGATTTATTTATATACTTCTTTGATTGCATTTGATTTTCTATCAAGCAGTACCCTTTTTGGCCCGAAGATCCACTTTTAAACCAGGTAATACATCCAGTATTTTGAGAATTCCTGAAAATTTGTTATAGTGCAAATATTTATTGATGGGACCACAAAATCACTTTGTATCTTAAGATAATCGTACAGTTCTCAAATTAGTAGTAACAAAGAGGAGCCAAAACCCAGGATTTGAATTTATGTACTTTGTAATACGACAAATTTTGTATCAAGCTGAGAGATTTATCTTAGGAAAGTTTTACTGTATTTGATACAAGTCAGCAGTTGAGCGGTAGGGGTTTATATACTTGCATCGTTTGCAGTTGGGTGAACACGAGTGTAATAATCAACAAAACTCTATATTTTACAAAAATATTTCGAAGTTCTTTGAATTATTTGAATCCTAATGTTTGAATTTATTATAGTAAAACCAGGATTGTTTCTGAAAATAATGTTACAATTTTACCGAGAAAATACTAAATTTTGTTGACATACTGATGTGTTGTAATTTTGAGTATACATAATGTACAGCCATGTAATATTTATACAGCCTCAAATTCCACTTTAAATGTGTATTAAATATAGGAAAAATCAGTATTACACCTAAAGTATTGTAATAGAGAAATTAGATTATATGTAATATATTTATACATTGTATTTAAGATTTGTTGATAAAATTTCACAAAGACCGAACAATGAAATATTCAAATTATTAATATCGTATATTTTTTTAATCCCCATATTAAAATGTGCTTTCAATTATCAATTAAAAGGATTAAGATGTAGAAGACCCAACTACATGTAGATCATCAGGAAAAGGCACGGCCTATTGGGCTTATCACAATTAAAGGAAGGGCAGGCACTCAGGGATCATGCACTGAAAGGCTGTTAAATTGAGCATATACAATTGTCATATATGCCTTTCATATAATGACGTACTTCCCATTTGACTACCGGTATATACTCTAAACAAGATTTATTTACGTTGTATGAACCCGGTATTAAAGTATATTTCTTAGGTCACATCATTTGCTTCCGTAATAAGTAAAATATTTTATAAGGTTTAAAATTACTTCTAAATTGTTGTAAATTATATATTATAAGTGTATAAATTTTAAATTTCACATATATTTCATATTTTATAAGCATTATGCAAACAAAATTTGTACATACTTTAGGTAATCATGTGTTACCAATATCACCAATATAGATTGAAGAATTTGAAAAATGACATTAATCAAAAGGTAAAGATTGTAACTTAATTAATTACAAATATACTGTTTTGTTTGGTCTGAGAAAAATGATCTGTATATTCAGTCAGATTAAGTATTCCGGTTGCCACGAACATAGGTTGGTTTACATTAAGTATTGTTATCTTGTCGGATTTTCTTAGCTTCATTTATAGAAGGAAACTTCCTGTGTGAACAGATAATCACAAGTAATACATAAAAATGGAATATCTTTGCCGTAACAATTAAATGCCATTATTATTAGAATACGGTAGAATCTTGAACAAATAACTATGGATAATATAACTTAACCATTCTTCAATGATTTATCTAAAAAAAAAATCTGTTGCAAGCAATCAATAAAATATTCATAAATTATTTCCAAACATTACGAATTCTGAAAAACCAGGACTTTCATCAATCATTTCACTAACAACTCAAAGTTGCATAAGTACAGGAGATGGGAGGGTGACATCCCTAACATAAGTATAGGTGATGGGAGGGTGCCATCCCTAACATTAGTATAGGAGATGGGAGGGTGACATCCCTAACATTCGTATAGGAGATGGGAGGGTGACATCCCTAACATTAGTATAGGAGATGGGAGGGTGACATCCCTAACATTAGTATAGGAGATGGGAGGGTGACATCCCTAACATTAGTATAGGAGATGGAGGGTGACATCTCTAACATTAGTATAGGAGATGGGAGAGTGACATCTCTAACATAAGTATAGGAGATGGGAGGGTGACATTTCTAACATTAGTATAGGAGATAGGAGGGTGACATCCCTAACATTAGTATAGGAGATGGGAGGACGACATCCCTAGCATTAGTATAGGAGATGGGAGGGTGACATCCCTAGCATTAGTATAGGAGATTGGAGGGTGACATCCCTAACATTAGTATAGGAGATGGGAGAGTGACATCTGTAACATTAGTATAGGTGATGGGAGGGTGACATATCACTAACATTAGTATAGGAGATGGGAGGGTGACATCCCTACTAACATTAGTATAGGAGATGGGAGGGTGACATCCCTAACATTAGTATAGGAGATGGGAGGGTGACATCCCTAACATT
>SAYR01045772.1:0-17618 GCA_004382745.1 Argopecten irradians irradians | reverse complement strand
ACCAGGTGTCTCAGAGAGTGAGCGTTCAGGTCTGATAGTAGAACCAGGTGTCTCGGAGAGTGAGCGTTCAAGCCTGATAGTAGAACAGGTGTCTCAGAGAGTGAGCGATTTCAGGCCCTGATAGTAGAACCAGCGTCTCGGGTGAGTGAGCGTTCAGCCTGATAGTAGAACCAGGGTGTCTCAGAGAGTGAGCGTTCAGTCTGATAGTAGAACCAGGCGTCTCGGAGAGTGAGCGTTCAGCCTGATAGTAGAACCAGGTGTCTCAGAGAGTGAGCGTTCAGTCTAATAGTAGAACCAGGCGTCTCGGAGAGTGAGCGTTCAGCCTGATAGTAGAACCAGGTGTCTCGGAGAGTGAGCGTTCAGTCTGATAGTAGAACCAGGTGTCTCGGAGAGTGAGCGTTCAGTCTGATAGTAGAACCAGGTGTCTCGGAGAGTGAGCGTTCAGCCTGATAGTAGAACCAGGTGTCTCGGAGAGTGAGCGTTCAGCCTGATAGTAGAACCAGTGTCTCGGAGAGTGAGCGTTCAGCCTGATAGTAGAACCAGGCGTCTCGGAGAGTGAGCGTTCAGCCTGATAGTAGAACCAGGCGTCTCGGAGAGTGAGCGTTCAGCCTGATAGTAGAACCAGGCGTCTCGGAGAGTGAGCGTTCAGCCTGATAGTAGAACCAGGCGTCTCGGAGAGTGAGCGTTCAGTCTGATAGTAGAACCAGGTGTCTCGGAGAGTGAGCGTTCAGTCTGATAGTAGAACAAGGTGTCTCGGAGAGTGAGCGTTCAGCCTGATAGTAGAACCAGGTGTCTCGGAGAGTGAGCGTTCAGTCTGATAGTAGAACCAGGTGTCTCGGAGAGTGAGCGTTCAGCCTGATAGTAGAACCAGGCGTCTCAGAGAGTGAGCGTTCAGTCTGGTAGTAGAACCAGGTGTCTCGGAGAGTGAGCGTTCAGCCTGGTAGTAGAACCAGGCGTCTTGGAGAGTGAGCGTTCAGTCTGATAGTAGAACCAGGTGTCTCAGAGAGTGAGCGTTCAGCCTGATAGTAGAACCAGGCGTCTCGGAGAGTGAGCGTTCAGCCTGATAGTAGAACCAGGTGTCTCGGAGAGTGAGCGTTCAGTCTGATAGTAGAACCAGGCGTCTCGGAGAGTGAGCGTTCAGCCTGATAGTAGAACCAGGTGTCTCAGAGAGTGAGCGTTCAGTCTAATAGTAGAACCAGGTGTCTCGGAGAGTGAGCGTTCAGCCTGATAGTAGACCAGGTGTCTCGGAGAGTGAGCGTTCAGTCTGATAGTAAGAACCAGGTGTCTCGGAGAGTGAGCGTTCAGTCTGATAGTAGAACCAGGTGTCTCGGAGAGTGAGCGTTCAGCCTGATAGTAGAACCAGGTGTCTCGGAGAGTGAGCGTTCAGTCTGATAGTAGAACCAGGTGTCTCGGAGAGTGAGCGTTCAGCCTGATAGTAGAACCAGGTGTCTCGGAGAGTGAGCGTTCAGCCTGATAGTAGAACCAGGCGTCTCGGAGAGTGAACGTTCAGCCTGATAGTAGAACCAGGCGTCTCGGAGAGTGAGCGTTCAGCCTGATAGTAGAACCAGGCGTCTCGGAGAGTGAGCGTTCAGCCTGATAGTAGAACCAGGCGTCTCGGAGAGTGAACGTTCAGCCTGATAGTAGAACCAGGCGTGTCGCGAGAGTGAGCGTTCAGCCTGATAGTAGAACCAGGCGTCTCGGAAGTGAGCGTTCAGCCTGATAGTAGAACCAGGCGTCTCGGAGAGTGAGCATTCAGACCGATAGTAGAACCAGGCGTCTCGGAGAGTGAGCGTTCAGTCTGATAGTAGAACCAGGCGTCTCGGAGAGTGAGCGTTCAGTCTGGTAGTAGAACCAGGTGTCTCAGAGAGTGAGCGTTCAGTCTGGTAGTAGAACCAGGCGTCTCGGAGAGTGAGCGTTCAGCCTGATAGTAGAACCAGGCGTCTCGGAGAGTGAGCGTTCAGCCTGATAGTAGAACCAGGCGTCTCAGAGAGTGCAAGTTCAGTCTGGTAGTAGAACCAGGCGTCTCGGAGAGTGAACGTTCAGCCTGATAGTAGAACCAGGTGTCTCAAAGAGTGAGCGTTCAGCCTGATAGTAGAACCAGGCGTCTCGGAGAGTGAGTGTTCAGCCTGATAGTAGAACCAGGTGTCTCGGAGAGTGAGCGTTCAGTCTGATAGTAGAACCAGGTGTCTCGGAGAGTGAGCGTTCAGCCTGATAGTAGAACCAGGTGTCTCGGAGAGTGAGCGTTCAGCCTGATAGTAGAACCAGGCGTCTCGGAGAGTGAGCGTTCAGCCTGATAGTAGAACCAGGTGTCTTGGAGAGTGAGCGTTCAGTCTGATAGTAGAACCAGGTGTCTCGGAGAGTGAGCGTTCAGCCTGATAGTAGAACCAGGTGTCTCGGAGAGTGAGCGTTCAGTCTGATAGTAGAACCAGGTGTCTCGGAGAGTGAGCGTTCAGCCGATAAGTAGAACCAGGCGTTCTCGGAGAGTGAGCGTTCAGTCTGATAGTAGAACCAGGCGTCTCGGAAGAGTGAACGTTCAGCCTGATAGTAGAACCAAAGTGTCCGGAGAGTGAGCGTTCAGCCTGATAGGTAGAACCAGGCGTCTCAGAGAGTGAGCGTTCAGTCTGGTTAGTAGAACCAGGTGTCTCGGAGAGTGAGCGTTCAGCCTGGTAGTAGAACCAGGCGTCTCGGAGAGTGAACGTTCAGCCTGATAGTAGAACCAGGCGTGTCGGAGAGTGAGCGTTCAGCCTGATAGTAGAACCAGGTGTCCTCGAGGGAGTGAGCGTTCAGTCTGGTAGTAGAACCAGCGTGTCTCGGAGAGTGAGCGTTCAGCCTGGTAGTAGAACCAGGCGTCTCGGAAGTGAAGCGTTCAGTCTGATAGTAGAACCAGGCGTCTCGGAGAGTGAGCGTTCAGTCTGGTAGTAGAACCAGGTGTCTCAGAGAGTGAGCGTTCAGTCTGGTAGTAGAACCAGGCGTCTCGGAGAGTGAGCGTTCAGCCTGGTAGTAGAACCAGGCGTCTCGGAGAGTGAGCGTTCAGCCTGATAGTAGAACCAGGCGTCTCAGAGAGTGAGCGTTCAGCCTGATAGTAGAACCAGGCGTCTCGGAGAGTGAGTGTTCAGCCTGATAGTAGAACCAGGTGTCTCAGAGAGTGAGCGTTCAGTCTGATAGTAGAACCAGGTGTCTCGGAGAGTGAGCGTTCAGCCTGATAGTAGAACCAGGTGTCTCAGAGAGTGAGCGTTCAGTCTGATAGTAGAACCAGGCGTCTCGGAGAGTGAGCGTTCAGCCTGATAGTAGAACCAGGTGTCTTGGAGAGTGAGTGTTCAGTCTGATAGTAGAACCAGGTGTCTCGGAGAGTGAGCGTTCAGTCTGATAGTAGAACCAGGTGTCTCGGAGAGTGAGCGTTCAGTCTGATAGTAGAACCAGGTGTCTCGGAGAGTGAGCGTTCAGCCTGATAGTAGAACCAGGTGTCTCGGAGAGTGAGCGTTCAGTCTGATAGTAGAACCAGGTGTCTCGGAGCAGTGAGCGTTCAGCCTGAATAGTGAACCAAGGTCTCGGAGAGTGAGCGTTCAGCCTGATAGTAGAACCAGGCGTCTCAGAGAGTGAGCGTTCAGTCTGGTAGTAGAACCAGGTGTCTCGGAGAGTGAGCGTTCAGCCTGGTAGTAGAACCAGGCGTCTCGGAGAGTGAGCGTTCAGCCTGGTAGTAGAACCAGGCGTCTCGGAGAGTGAACGTTCAGCCTTATAGTAGAACCAGGTGTCTCAGAGAGTGAGCGTTCAGTCTGGTAGTAGAACCAGGTGTCTCGGAGAGTGAGCGTTCAGCCTGGTAGTAGAACCAGGCGTCTCGGAGAGTGAGCGTTCAGCCTGATAGTAGAACCAGGTGTCTCGGAGAGTGAGCGTTCAGTCTGGTAGTAGAACCAGGTGTCTCGGAGAGTGAACGTTCAGCCTGATAGTAGAACCAGGTGTCTCAGAGAGTGAGCGTTCAGTCTGGTAGTAGAACCAGGTGTCTCAGAGAGTGAGCGTTCAGCCTGGTAGTAGAACCAGGTGTCTCAGAGAGTGAGCGTTCAGCCTGATAGTAGAACCAGGTGTCTCGGAGAGTGAGCGTTCAGCCTGATAGTAGAACCAGGTGTCTCAGAGAGTGAGTGTTCAGCCTGATAGTAGAACCAGGCGTCTCGGAGAGTGAGCGTTCAGCCTGATAGTAGAACCAGGTGTCTCAGAGAGTGAGCGTTCAGTCTGATAGTAGAACCAGGTGTCTCGGAGAGTGAGCGTTCAGCCTGATAGTAGAACCAGGTGTCTCGGAGAGTGAGCGTTCAGTCTGATAGTAGAACCAGGGCGTCTCGGAGAGTGAGCGTTCAGCCTGATAGTAGAACCAGGCGTCTCGGAGAGTGAGCGTTCAGTCTGATAGTAGAACCAGGTGTCTCGAGAGAGTGAGCGTTCAGTCTGATAGTAGAACCAGGTGTCTCGGAGAGTGAGCGTTCAGTCTGATAGTAGAACCAGGTGTCTCGGAGAGTGAGCGTTCAGCCTGATAGTAGAACCAGGTGTCTCGGAGAGTGAGCGTTCAGCCTGATAGTAGAACCAGGTGTCTCAGAGAGTGAGCGTTCAGTCTGGTAGTAGAACCAGGCGTCTCGGAGAGTGAGCGTTCAGCCTGATAGTAGAACCAGGTGTCTCGGAGAGTGAGCGTTCAGTCTGATAGTAAAACCAGGCGTCTCGGAGAGTGAGCGTTCAGCCTGATAGTAGAACCAGCGTGTCTTCGGAGAGTGAGCGTTCAGTCTGGTAGTAGAACCAGGTGTCTCAGAGAGTGAGCGTTCAGTCTTGGTAGTAGAACCAGGCGTCTCGGAGAGTGAGCGTTCAGCCTGGTAGTAGAAAACAGGCGCTCTGAGAGTGAGCGTTCAGCCTGATAGTAGAACCAGGCGTCTCAGAGAGTGAGCGTTCAGCCTGATAGTAGAACCAGGCGTCTCGGAGAGTGAGTGTTCAGCCTGATAGTAGAACCAGGTGTCTCAGAGAGTGAGCGTTCAGTCTGATAGTAGAACCAGGTGTCTCGGAGAGTGAGCGTTCAGCCTGATAGTAGAACCAGGTGTCTCAGAGAGTGAGCGTTCAGTCTGATAGTAGAACCAGGCGTCTCGGAGAGTGAGCGTTCAGCCTGATAGTAGAACCAGGTGTCTTGGAGAGTGAGCGTTCAGTCTGATAGTAGAACCAGGTGTCTCGGAGAGTGAGCGTTCAGTCTGATAGTAGAACCAGGTGTCTCGGAGAGTGAGCGTTCAGTCTGATAGTAGAACCAGGTGTCTCGGAGAGTGAGCGTTCAGCCTGATAGTAGAACCAGGTGTCTCGGAGAGTGAGCGTTCAGTCTGATAGTAGAACAGGTGTCTCGGAGAGTGAGCGTTCAGTCCGATAGTAGAACCAGGCGTCTCGGAGATGAGCGTTCAGCCTGATAAGAAAACAGCGTGTCTCGGGAGAGGAGCGTTCAGCCTGATAGTAGAACCAGGCGTCTCGGAGAGTGAGCGTTCAGCCTGATAGTAGAACCAGGCGTCTCGGAGAGTGAGCGTTCAGCCTGATAGTAGAACCAGGCGTCTCGGAGAGTGAGCGTTCAGTCTGATTGTAGAACCAGGCGTCTCGGAGAGTGAGCGTTCAGCCTGATAGTAGAACCAGGCGTCTCGGAGAGTGAGCGTTCAGCCTGATAGTAGAACCAGGCGTCTCGGAGAGTGAGCGTTCAGCCTGATAGTAGAACCAGGCGTCTCGGAGAGTGAGCGTTCAGTCTGATAGTAGAACCAGGCGTCTCGGAGAGTGAGCGTTCACCGACACAATCACCACACCATTCTTACTTAATTGATCTTTCAGAACAGAATACTGATTTATGGTCCAAAATTATGGTGTAAAGTAAGTAAGTTTTGTGACTGAAGAAAAATACTTCTTCGTCTGTTCCTGTTTTTGAAACAATGCCATTCGTCAGCAGTGTAGCATCAACTCTTAAAATGTTGCATACTAAGAAATGTTCAGTAGAAAAGGCTTGTTTTTTTTTTATATATTTGATGACTGTGACTTTGAAAGCAGACAAAGTTCATTCAAGTCAACAAACTTACGGGTTGATCCAGCGTGTTACAGACTCAATGTATAGCAAAGTACTACTTCAGGCAATTCAATTTTTCATAAGATTTCCACATATTTGACCTTGAAAACAAGATATCCGTCATCTTAGCATACTACAGGTCCGAAATCAGTTCTTTATGGCTACCAATTATTGACAAGAACTTGTTAAAAGATTTTTGCCTATTTGACCCAAGTATGGCCTTGACTGAAGGTCAATCTCATTCGTTTGAACAAACAAGTTAGTAACAAGCCCTTCATTCCAAGCTGCAGACATAATATCATGTCACTAAGCCTCTTAGTTATTGACAAGAACCCATTTAAGGATTTGAGCCAACTTAACCCATGTGGCCTTAAATGAAGGCCAAAGTAATTCATTTTAAAAACCTTGGTAACTCAACAATTTGCAACAGGCCCAATATCAGGTCTCTGGGCCTCTTAGTTACTGACAAGAAGCCATTTAATTTATTAACAAGAAGTTGTTTAAGGCTTTAAGTCTAATTGACCCCTGTGACATTGAATGATGTTCAAGGCCATTTGTTTGATCAAAACTAGTAAGCCATTTATCCCATCATTCTACAGACCCAATATCACATCACTAGGCCTCAATCATTTTGATATTTTTTCTAGATAGCTCAAATGAAAAGTTTATGCACGATAGACAATGCACGGCCGGTATAGACAGCACATGGTGGTCGGCGTATGATGACGGATGGAGCAATGATAATCCTTTGGTTCAGATGACCTTACAAATCACTAAGGCAACAGATTCTAAAAAGTAAAAACTATATTTTATTATTGAACACCAGAATGTATATACCCACGATAACAAAATGTAACCCAAGATAATATGTACCAGGTACATGAGTATACAGAAAATGTAACCCAAGATAATATATACCAGGTACATGAGAATACAGAAAATGTAACCTAAGATTACATATACCAGGTATATGAGAATACAGAAAATGTAACCCAAGATAACATATACCAGGTACATGAGAATACAGAAAATGTAACCCAAGATAACATATACCAGGTACATGAGAATACAGAAAATGTAACCCAAGATAACATATACCAGGTACATGAGAATACAGAAAATGTAACCTAAGATGACGTATACCAGGTACATGAGAATACAGAAAATGTAACCTAAGATAACGTATACCAGGTACACGAGAATACAGAAAATGTAACCTAAGATTACATATACCAGGTACACGAGAATACAGAAAATGTAACCTAAGATTACATATACCAGGTACATGAGAATACAGAAAATGTAACTGAAGATAACATATACCAGGTACATGAAAATACAGAAAATGTAACCTAAGATTACATATACCAGGTACATGAGAATACAGAAAATGGAACCCAAAATACATGATAATACAGATCTAAGTAAAATAGTACATTTATATAATACAATTTCCTTCGTAATAAACAGGACTTTAGACATTAACAATGTAATTTACAGTCAAACCTGTAGTAAGGCAAACAAAGTGTTTAATACTAAAATTTGTTTCCTTTTTATCACTTCCCTATATCATCTGGTGACTGACTAAGTGATTATATAACAAAGGGAGGTAACCCTCATAGCCCAGATTTTGTGTACTTTGTTTTCATACATGATGGTTCTGTAAACAGAACATCAATTTATGATTTATCTTCACTTGGTTCACAGTTTCACAAAAATGCATATTTATAAAAAAAAATATATAATATTATACCTCATAAATGTGTTTGGCTAGAAATATCCTATGTGTATGGACATTCCTGGATGATGTAGATCTGACCTACAGGGAAATTCAGAACATATTCACACTTATTTGATGTTTTACAATTTTCATTATGATAAAACAGGATTTACTTTTTAAGACAAAAATTTACCATGTTAGCAGAATTATGTACTCCATTATGACAATTAGTTTCAAAATAGCAAAGAATCAAGTACTGTATAGAATATCCCTCAGATGCCTCTGACAGGTTAATATTACTAATTTATATGCATTACAATGTTTGATCTTAGCTACACTATGACAAAATCAACGTCATGATGACATTTTAAAGATGCACTTTATATAGATTGGTGATAATTAGGAAAGGAAACAGAAAATGGATGAAACAGAACAAAAAGACAGATAAGTAGAGCATTATTCAAACAGGATAAGGGGCCCATGGGGGTTTAACAGTCACCTGATATTTGATCCATATTTGTTAGCCAACTGATGTCTTTTGTTCCTTTTCACAAAAAATTCACGAAATAGGAAACAATTTTTTGTGAACATAAAAATATTTACATAAAATAGTAATCAACTCCATAAGTTACCGTCGAATCAAGACTCGTCAGAGATCTTTCCAATGTTAGTCTAAATCCAAAGTTTCATAACCCTGGTAATCTCTGTAAGTATTTACTTAAGTTATCGTTTTCACAAGGTCTAATAATAATTATTAGTGCAAAGGGCAATAACTCTGTAAGTTACAGTAAAATCAAACTGATTTTTGACTCTTGTCCGAAATCTTTCCAATGTTATTCTACATAAAAAGTTTCATTAAAGATGCCCCACCGCTGACAAATGACATTTTTCTTTATAAAAAACAGGAGCAGACGATTTATTATTTTTCTTCAGTTACAATAGTTACATACTTTATACCTTTACCACCATTGAAAAGTTTGAGCTTCTTATTTTACTCCAAGATATAAATATTGAAAAAATTTAATTGCATCCTGAAAAATTACGCACATGCACCAACAGCAAAATAAATTACCTTATATTCTTTTTGTGTTAATAAGACATATATACGCGATTAAACACCAATTATTGTTCAGATGATGAGTATTGTTTATGCTCTGTCGGCAGTGGAGCATCTTTCAGCTCGGTGCATATTTACTCAAGTTATTGTGTTCACAAGGTCCAATAATAATTATTAGTGCAAAGAGCAATAACTCCGTAAATTACAGTCGTTCAAACTTGTCGTAGATATTTTTCAATGTTAGTCTACATACAAAGTTTCATTAAGATCATTTCATATTTACTCAAGTTATCCTGTTCACAAGGAAATATTAACAGACAATGCAAAACGGATGACGCACGATGACAGACAATAGACTACCGCAATAAAAATTTAAAATGATGAAGCTTATTGAAGCTGTGAGCAAATGACAAACATGTAGAAGTGGACATTTTGAGTGGATTATGGACAGTATCACTAGCAAAACGGTCAAACATCCCCTCACAACTCTTTATCAGATAAATACAGTCATTGGTTATAATAAACAATGTTATACATTCTGTGTAATATCTCTCAGATCAGTTGATATGGAATAACATTTAATGAACAAAATGATGAATTACAAAAATGGCTATATTTTGAAGGATACTATTATTGACACCTGTCTTAAATTTAATACATATCTACACATCATGGGAATAACAGATAATATCTGGTTAACATATTTCCATAGCAACACATTTCTATAATAATATCTATATTAGCATGTTTCCAAAGTAACAAAATAACACAGTAACAAATGCCCATACTAACATATTCCTCACCCACAATACTCCAAGGTTCATCGCAAAATGGAAGGCTATGTGTGCAGATATAGACAAGACAGATAGTTTGGTTCTATGATGTACATGAAAAACATAAAAATCTCTAGGCCTGTGATTGGTTAGGAGAGAAAAAACTGACCAATCACAGATCTAGAGAGACTTTAATGATCTAATGTACATCATAGGACCAACATACATACTTGTCTCATCTGTTCAATCTTCAATCTTCATCAAGAAGGTAAGGAAAAACAAAAACATATTACAACTGTAGAACTAACAGGTATATCATTCATATATCTTTCTTCTTATCTCTTTAACTGACTTTGTCAGAACATCACAGTTACAAAATAGGATAACATACTATTCTAGAGCACCTGGTCCAAGAGCTGGACAAGTTCAACCACAGTCAGTATCAGTAATTTAATAGTAAAACATATCGAAAAAGAGTCATTAACAGATCATTCAAAGTAATATGGCACTTATGTTAGCTTAGAGTCAAACTTCGACATATTTAACTCATTCATCCCTCAAAATTCATAATGGACTGTTCCAACCTTTGAATCAGAACAGCTCAAATGTGTCTTCAGGGGTGAATATGTTCAGGCACTTGTGTTTTAGCACATGTTTTCCAGTCAAACTGCTCACATTTAAGGCATAATATAGGCACATGTTAAAAATGTCTCAAATAACCGCCTTTTAATCTGGGACTTTATACATATCACATAGTGGAAAGGTTTGTTTATAATAAAGTTACATGTCAACATAAGTACAGCTCTGCTGATGATAGTATATAAATAGGTTAAGTCAAACACATACAGACTGGAACATATATCCCACTTCTACAGGAAAGTGAGAGAAAAAAAACCCACCTAATCATGCTTATAATATCATGGTAAAAATTGAAATTGTTCATAAAAGATTAAAGTTCAAGTGTTTCAAGTGTCTCTCTTACAACTATTGAATGTGTTAATATTTTTTTTCTTATCTTTTTGTAAGTAGGAGAATTCAGCTTTTCAAAATTGTATTCTAATTAGAAATGTCTGTAAATTGTTAAAGCCCCCACTTCTATATGAAATCGTGAAAGGGACATGATGGAACACACATGGACACATCTAAATGTCTTAATGCAGCCCCCCCTCCCATGCACACATTTCATGGCAGAATTGGTATTCCCTCAATATATTTCATTTACATAGAAAGTTGCAAGTAACACTTATTATCAAAGTTCATCCTTTTTATCCTTATTGTCTCCTGTCTTTTCCTTTTCCTCTTTTCTCTTCTGTTGTCATTTGAGCTCCCTCTCACATCGGCCATTAAGTATCTGTTCCGCGGCTCTGATCCCGGTATTGTACGATCCATGGGCCCCAACCATTCCGTCTAGACTGGTGTAATCTCCGGCGAAGTAAATGTACGGACACACAGGAGAGCTGAGTGTTTCCCATAGGCCCTCACCATTACCTTCAATAGTTACAGAGTATAAATTATTATACCCATAGGCCCTCATCATTACCTTCAATAGTTACAGAGTATAAATTATTATGCTCATAGGCCCTCATCATTACCTTCAATAGTACAGAGTATAAATCATTATACCCATAGGTCCTCACCATTACCTTCAATAGTTACAGAGTATAAATTATTATGCTCATAGGTCCTCACCATTACCTTCAATAGTTAGAGTATAAATTATTATACCCATAGGCCCTCATCATTACCTTCAATAGTTACAGAGTATAAATTATTATACCCATAGGCCCTCATCATTACCTTCAATAGTTACAAAGTATAAATTATTATGTATTAAGCATAACATAGAGGATCTTACATGCTTGGCAATGTGATACGAAATTTTCTATCACGAATTCATGAGTGTAAGATTCTATTTATCATATAACTTTAAAATAGAAATATAAGTAAAGAAAGTAGAGAAGGGGTCACTTGTCCACTGGGATCTCACCATGTGACCTGTCCTTGGGTACGCCCCAGACCCCATAGAGAAGGGGTCATTGGTCCACTGGGATCTCGCCATGTGCCCTACCTGCCCTAGGGTACGCCCCAGACCCCATAGAGAAGGGGTCACCGGTCCACTGGGATCTCACCATGTGACCTACCTGTCCTAGGGTACGCCCCAGACCCTATAGAGAAGGGGTCAGGGGTCCACTGGGATCTAATCATGTGACCTACCTGCCCTAGGGTACGCCCCAGACCCCATAGAGAAGGGGTCACTGGGATCTCACCATGTGACCTACCTGTCTACCTGTCCTAGGGTACGCCCCAGACCCCATAGAGAAGGAGTCACTGGTCCACTGGGATCTCACCATGTGACCTACCTGTCGTAGGGTACGCCCCAGACTCCATAGAAAAGGGGTCACCGGTCCACTGGGATCTCACCATGTGACCTACCTGCCCTAGGGTACGCCCCAGACTCCATAGAGAAGGGGGCACCGGTCCACTGGGATCTCACCATGTGACCTACCTGTCCTAGGGTACGCCCCAGACCCCATAGAGAAGGGGTCAACGGTCCACTGGGATCTCACCATGTGACCTACCTGTCCTAGGGTCACTGGTCCACTGGGATCTCACCATGTGACCTACCTGTCCTAGGGTACGCCCCAGACCCTATAGAGAAGGGGTCACTGGTCCACTGGGATCTCACCATGTGACCTACCTGTCCTAGGGTACGCCCCAGACCCTATAGAGAAGGGGTCACTGGTCCACTGGGATCTCACCATGTGACCTACCTGTCCTAGGGTACGCCCCAGACCCCATAGAGAAGGGGTCACTGGTCCACTGGGATCTCACCATATGACCTACCTGACCTAGGGTACGCACCAGACCCCATAGAGAAGGGGTCACTGGTCCACTGGGATCTCACCATGTGACCTACCTGTCCTAGGGTACGCCCCAGACCCTATATAGAAGGGGTCACTGATCCACTGGGATCTCACCATGTGACTTACCTGCCCTAGGGTACGCCCCAGACCCCATAGAGAAGGGGTCACTGATCCACTGGGATCTCACCATGTGACTTACCTGCCCTAGGGTACGCCCCAGACCCCATAGAGAAGGGGTCACCAGTCCACTGAGATCTCACTATAGTTGTCAGATTATACTGTCTCACCAAATCTTCTCCACCAAACAACTTCCCCAAAGTTTTTATCACTGAAAATAATAGTAAGTAGAGTTAAAAAATATAAGAAAGAAGACAATAACTAATTATGTCCCATGGACATAAAATTATAAAGGGCAACAACTCTGTCAACAACATTTTAAATTTAATTGTTTAAAGACTTAATTTTAAATGTCCTGTATGTCTGATACAAAATATCAAACCATTTGAGTTTCTTTCTCTACTGTCCTCGTCATGTTCACAATATTCAACAGACATTATAGGTCACGGAATCAACCTCAATTTTGAACTGATCTATTATTGAACAGATAATCATTTTTTATGTATATATATATGTTTTGTTAAGTTATGAATCATGTTAGTACTGGAAGAATACCGTTGAATCATTAGACATGAATTTGAAGTGTTTTTTGGTCCCAATAAAACGTCTTTGCATATTACAGAGTTATCTACCCTTGCAGGTAGGTATATCGATTGCGAATTCATTATTTCATGAGGAAAACTTGTGCCATTTGCTCTGAAAATAAAATATGATGTGTTCATAGACACATTGTATCACAATCAAAACCTACTTGCAAGGGTAGATAACTCTGTAATATGAAAATACCGAATACATTCAAATCTTTACGGCCTACCTAGCTCTTTGAGTTCCTCTATCGGAGTCTGTTCCAGATCGATAGCTGCTCCATCGTATAACGAACCAACCAAAAATGGCCTATCAACCAGATTCTGCATGTTAAACCACGTCTGGATGAATGGCTCCTCCCCCTCTGGTGTTGTCATGGTAAACACGCCAACGTCACTCGGCCAGAACGCCTCAGAGAACCCGACGATTACTTTCTGTAAATCGTTGACACCTGTACGATACATTTGATCACATTACTGGTCAGTTAAAGATGCTCCACCACTGACAAATGGTATTTTTTTTACCACCATTGAAAAGTGTGGGCTTCTAATTTTACTTCAAGTTAAAAACATGAAAAATAATTAATTGCATCCCGAAAAAATTCAGTGGAACTATATCCTATATGGAATGAAGTACTGATTTTGCATGCACCAAAGGTGTAATAAATTATTTTATATCATTTTTTGTGTTACCAGGTAATTGGGCATATATATACACAATTAAACACAAATTATTGGTTAAATGATGAATATAATTTATGCTCTGTCGGCGGTGGAGCATCTTTAAGCAATGTCATAAATATTTTTTTTAAAAGACACTTTTATTTTGAGTCATAATATTCAGAAAAGTTAAATACTATGTAACCCATTTGTCTTCATAATGATGAAAACGCAATTAAGAAACCACATTTTGCCTGCCTCATAATGAAACAAATTTGAGTCTTTGTTTGTCAACAATCTCGTGAATACTTTAGCACAAAGAAATGTTTGATAAACTAAGTAGATGTATGTTATTTTGTCGTATGTTGAGAAAATCCAGCAGAGGCAGCCATTTTGTTTCAAATCCTGACAACACGTCATAGTGACATCATGGTTTACATAATGCTGTAAAAATTTATTTGTTGTTTAGATCCGCCCATAAAAATCGCTTACATACAATGAATGCAGTCACTAGATATCAGAAGAATTACGTGATAAAATCTATATAGTAGATGGTTACCTAGCTCCTTTACGGCCTTGTACCACTCTTTAGGAAGTACGGGTTCAAACAGTACAGCCTCACTCCTCAGTACTCCTACGGGGACGGCCACGATAACTAGGTCAGCACTGACCTGATTTAGGTCCTTCGTACGTACAATCACTTCCTTCTCCTTCAAGTCGATTTTGATCTGTCTGACAATTTGATTCAGACTGATAGACAGACGTAGCTCACTCCCTAGTCCAGATACAATACTGGAAATAAAACAATACACAATTTTGTTGTTGTAACTGAATAGTTTTCTGATGTCTTCTGAATAATGTGATGCATAGTACTAGTATTAGTTTACATACCTAATTCCAGCTGACTCTGTCTCCCCCCCCCCTCTCTTCCTCCCTAGTACATGTATCTAATAGAACATGATATTGTAATACGTGTTATTGTTAGCAAATAACTGAAAATTGATACTGCAAATTAACACAAATGCATTTTTGCACACAATAATTTATGTCTTACAACAAAGTATGTGGTTGTATGAAACCAAGACTCCACAAACGTAAGAAAGAAAATCTCCTTTAACGAGTGAAAATCATCAAGATAGAAAGTATTAGAGGAGAAGATCTTAATGAAGATCTTACACGTCTAGAACTTAGTCATATCCATCCACCACGATTGTATTCCAGCCGAACTGTTTTGCTGGATCAAAGTGCACAGTGGAGTAGTCCGGCTTGGAGACAGCGTTATGGTTACGTAGAATACTGGTGATGATGGCGCGGTCACCCTGGAATGTGTGACCTGAGATCTCGTCCTCGACGGCTTTCTGTAGTGGAATGTCGACACCAGTGGCCTTTACCTTGTCTACTGCTGACTGCATTTTTCATTTCAGTAATACGTTACCATAACTTTAGTATGCAAATACGCTACCTACACCCATCTTTGTAGCCCCAACAAACATAAGATTTGAGAATCCCGTCTCCCTACCGTACCTCATCTTGTACTCGACGAGAGTAACATAGAGTGGTCTCCCTTCCTCTTTCCTTTATGGCGCTACACAGCTCGGACGGCAATTGCATTGTGTCTATTTCGTTTCGCTGTTAGGTCCATTTATTTGACGTTTTAGTCAAATTTTTTCACACATTCAGTTGTGTGTTTACCCATCTGCCCTGTGTTGTTTTCTTTTTGTACTGTCATTCGTTTTTTGTGCCTTTTTCGGCCATTTTTTGACTGTTCCACGTGCTTGCCGGTGTTCCGTGCGATCCGTCATTACTGGTGACGTCTCGCTGTTTCCGGTTTGTTTACGTTTGTTTTTTGTTCGGTTTTTCGTCGCTGAGGCTTCGTTGCCGTTGTTATTAGGTAAGATTTGTGTCACCTAACACTGTTTTTTACGTGTTTAGCGTGTGTTGCTTATATTTTACGTTTTTGACGTAATTTCTTACCTTGTTTACGTAATTGTCGTTGTAATGCCTGGTATGTCCCGCTCGGGTCAGCGTCAGGGTCTGCTCATGTGTGTTTCCCATTTCTATGAGAACGGGACCCACATGATGCATGTCCCTATGTCGCCCTTGTCATGAGTCCTCTCCTTGTGAACTTTGTCCAGTTGGAGAGGCTCTTGGCCAGGCCGGCATTACACCAAGGCAATCTTCGTCCTCCCGTAAGAGGGATTCGTCCTCATCTTACGGGAGGAGAAGGAAGCAGGCTTCTAGTTCTGTTTCTGTTCCTGCTCGGTAGTTCCTGTCTCTACAGTTCTTCTCGAGATCAGGGGGTGGTCCCCTCCTGTCCAGGATGTTCCTGGAGTAGGGAGGGGCAGCCTGACCCTGACGTTTCTCGTCTAGGGTCGAATTGGCTGGAATGCTCGTAAGCTTCCATGCTTCCTTCGGGTAGGGACTACCAGCCGCCGGTCGTCGGACGTTGTCAGCGGCTCCGGCATTCCAGGTGGTGTTGCTGTTGGGGGCGGTCTGATGCCGGACCTATTCGTCCGAGTTTGGGTTCAGGGACTTACAGACTTCCTTTCGGTTTGTCCGTTTCCACTGGGATTAGTGATGCGCAGCTTTCTAATCCCGGCATCAATTCTGGTCCAACTTTCCCTCCCGTCCAGTTACCTGGTCCCGGTCCTATTAGGTCCGCTCCTGAGTGTGCTTGCTCGGTTTCCCAGGGGGTCATCCTCAGGGTCCTGGTTTGTTGGTCAGGTGGCCGATTTTCGGCCTCCTTTTCCCCTGGCTTAGGGTATACGGGTGCCTGCGGGCAACCATCCTTGGGCCCCCCAAACCAGCCTGCGGATGGTTTTGGGTTTCAGCAGCATCCCGGCAGTTATGCGGCCTAGCCCATACATGTCCGGGTTTCCACTTGGAGGGAGTGGTGGTCCAATCGTCGTTTGGTCAGGTTGGCCAGCCCCGTCTCAGGCAGGCCAGTTTGGCCAGTCTGGGGTCATCCCAACCCACGGACCTTTTCCGTATTTTTCAGGGATATCGGTTTTAACCCCATGGCTATTCCTTCTTGGAACCCTTGGGTTTGGTCTCTCCTCGCGGGACCTGTCAGCGGTTCGGTGTGCTCCCCCAAACCTACTGCTGCTTCGGGGCGGTCCTAGAAAGGTTCGCCGGACCTTTAGGACTTCTGCTTCTCGTTGCAGTCCCGTTTGTTCCGAGTCCAAGGGTCGAGCTGCGACCGTTAGGTCGAAGCCCTCAGCTTCTGTGGTTAGGAGTTCGGCTCCTAAACGCCATTGTTGGAGCCTGCTCAGGAGAGTTTCCTGAGTCGTCTCTTTTGCTGGCCCTTTTCTCCCGTTGGGACCTCGGTCCAGGCAACGAGGAGGATATGGACTGTGAGGTCGTGGGTTCGGCAGAGGGATGATGTTGTCATCTCTCCCCTGGCTGCCTTCCGATATTGACCAATCTCGTTTGTCGGATGCAGATCCTCAGGTTGGAGATTTCCAGGAGGAGGTGACCTCGAGCTGCTGAGGTGGATGCCCAGCAAGTTTTGTCTGGGATGCGGGCCCTTAGGGCCGATGTATCTCGGATTCTCGGGGCGGAGGTTTGCCACCACCTTCCGCACATCTTCCATTCCCGGAGTCCACCACCTTTTGGGTCTTTGGTGGCTTCCACGGCATGCTGCTCAGTAGACGCTCACTGCCAGGAAGGCACTATGTTGTCTTCAGCTCGGGCCACTGCCAGTCTCCGAGTTATGGAGAGGAATTTTCTTCATCTCGACGCCTGGGTTTGCCGGGTTGCAGCTCCAGGTTGGTTGACACGTGATACAT
>SAYR01045710.1:0-13452 GCA_004382745.1 Argopecten irradians irradians | reverse complement strand
AATAAAGATACCAATACAATTTGGAAACCGCTTTACTTGTTAAGCTTCTGCCTGTCCATATATATAATAAATATTTCCATCTCGAATACACATATAAAGGCACAAGAATTTTTTTGTTACGGTCTTATGGCAGATCAAACTTTGGGTTATTTTTTTTTTCTAAAATTCCGCGGGACGCGGTTTTTAGCTTCCAAATCGGGATATATTGCATCTATTATTTTGTAGTAAAAACGTAGTAAAAAATGTTCACGTGCTTATACTTATTCATGCCATTGGCGGAATATACAATTGTATTAATGGGTATAGTGATCACGTGATTGGTGTGTTTACTTCAAATATGGTGATAGTGTTGCTTGCATTTCTTCGGAGAATTGATTTATTTGAAAATAATTTAGACTCCCAAATGTTAATTATATTGCATGCATATTTTTGACTTGCACATGTAATTATTCTAATAATAATGATCGAAACTGATTATGAAAATGTCATTTTCACGTTTTGTAATAAATGAATATAATCGCGAATTGACAATTAATAGGTCTAACGTCTAATCTAGATCAGCGAAGATCGGCTACTCCCGGCTAAATTCGTAAATTCTCAATTTATAATTATATATATTATTACTGCTTTAAGGTTTCAGAACATATACAGTTACATACAACAGAGAAAATAGATCTTCTTACAGGACTAATTATTATAGAATTCCAGGTCAGAGAATCACTATTTGGAAGTAAACACACACTGCATGTGACCATAGTTTTACCATATCAATTCCATATTTATTTCGGACAATGGCATGAATGAGGTAATATCACGTGACTTGTTTCTACGTTTTGACTACAAGAAGCGTGTTTGTGCATTATTGGAAAATCCCCCGGCGGATGAGTGGTTTCATTTCCACCAATTTGAAACAGAATGGCTTAGGTAGCCTTTGATTGTGAAACATTGATAAATTGAAATTAATGTTGTGCCATGGCAGATGTCAAGTTCATGTATATATACTCGACAATTACTTGAAACATCACTCTAATGAAATTTGTGTTGCAATTATAAATATTATGATGTTGACAGGAAATGTAACATTCTAAATTTTGGTGAATAATCATGGAAAGTGAATTTATTCAACCTCTGGATATCGATTTTTAAATCATAAAAATTTCTTTGAACCGGGACTTTTTGGGTGTGTAATTAGGGGAAAAGTGATAACTTTTTATTATAATATATGTACCCTATTTCTTTGTTGATTTTCGGACCCTGAAAGATACGATTATGCGGCTTTAACTTTTTCACTTTGTGGAAAATCTTAAATCGGATTTATCTCCCTTGATTAAATGAAAAAACATGTACTTTGCTAATGTTATAAAATTTTTTTATATATTTTTTTTGAAATTCAATAATGATGCAGATAAATATAATTAAGATGATAATGTGAAGCTCTAATTTGAAACATGTATTGTTTTGCTGAAATTTGCAAAAAAAATAATATCAATAAAATAATTCATGATTGTATTTGATTGTTGTTGTTTTGTACTTGCTGATCAAAATGAGAAAACGTGTTGTGATAAGAAGTTTGTTTAAAATTTGAATTTTTTTTACAAAGGATGAGAGTTGAGAATGTCTACCAGTCACCTGAATTCGATATGCACAGTTAATGAATAATGTTTGGCTTTAAACAAGACAATGTAAATATTGTCTCTATATAAACTATGGTAAGACCCTAATCCCCTGGGGAAAATTCCGGGACCCCAGGGCATGAAATTCATTCATATGGTAGAGGCCTTGGAACCTGCATGTAAGCACATAAGCCGTGTTTCTTACATATGTTATATATGTATTAGATTCCAAAAAGCTAAGTGGGCATGCGGAAAGCTTATAACTATTTGTTTGGAAATAAATGGTAAAATAAACTTTGATATGATAGTATTGCCAACAATTCAATGGTGGAACATCGAAAACCACGATCCGCGGGAGGCTTTTCCCATATAACTATCACAACACGCCGTTCTATACGATTAGTAAAAACGTAGCTAAACACAGTCAACGTGATTATACCTCATTCATGCCATTGGCCGAAATAATATGGAATTGTCATTGTGGTAACTAGTGATGCATGAGTGTGTGTTTACTTCCAAATAAATTAAATAAGTGATTTGTTCTGATGGTATTTTATACATACTTTGGCCTTATTTTTCTCTGTGTTATAATAAGTATATGTTCTGAGCCTAAGCAGGTAATAATATATATAAATAATAATTTAGAATTCTTACAGAATTTAGCCGGGAGTAGCGATCTTGCGTGATTTTTAGATTAGAACGGTTAGAACCTATTGAATTGGTAATTCGTAGTATATCATTTAATTTACAAAACGTGAAAATGGAGCTTTACAACTCATTTCAGTTCATTATTTGTAGTTAAACAGTGCATCTGTGCAAGTCAAATGATAAGCATGCAATATTTAATAATATTGGGAGTCTAAATATTTTCAAATAAATAATTTCTCCGTAAGAAATGGAAGAAACTACACCATTATTTGGAGTAAACACAAAATCACGGTGACAACTGTTATCCCATAATACAATTTTATACGGCCAATGGGATGATGAGGTATAAAGCACGTGACTTTTTTTTACTACGTTTGGACTACAGAACGCATGTTTTTACTACGAAAAATTGATGCAGATGTTGCGAGTTTGGGGAGTCTTAAAATCGCGTCCCTGGAGGATTTTTGAGCCAAAGTTTGAATCTGAACATTAAGACCGTAACAAAAATTCATTGTGGCTTTTATAATGTATCGAGAGCAGAGATTTACATTTAATCTGTAGGCCAAGCTAAAAAGTAAAGCTGGTTTCCACCAAGTGTTTGTGTACTGTTAACCTTTAGGCTTTTAAATTAGTAAACTGGTTTTTTTCGGATTCACAAGAAAATACAACATAAGAACTTTTTTTATTTTTATTTTTTTTATTTTATTTTCATCATTCTTTTAATATAAGTATAGTAGGTATGTACTACATGGACTGGTACGAATGCAATCAACAAAACACAACACAAGCTTTGCATGAATTCGTTTTTGTACACTTGCTTAGCTCGGGCTAACACTACGTACACGAGGATACAAGTTTATGACCGGGATGCAGGATACATTTTTTTTAATCAATGAACGTCGATTTCTGCTGCTATGGCTTTTGCTGCATATAACAGTGCTCTTGCAAGGGTGTTTGATTTCACTTTCTACAGACAGATGGCTATCTTTAGTTAATGTCGACATCAATAAACGACAATCGTGTCACACCCGAGCATAAACACATTAATCGCGTTTACCGATGTCTAATAAATTCTTTGGATCATTATGTGGGCATGTACATGTGGTAATGACATATTCTTCTGTTTATGTCGAAATATTCCGATTATGAAATTTCGATTAATGCTTAAGATGTCGACATTATGAAGTCGTAAGTCGGCAATCGTGGAGAAATATGCCACCATATTTGGCTTTAGGCTAAACAATAGCAAATACATGAATGTAGAGGAAAAAGCCAAAGTTTCTACTGATCTAATAATGTCTTTAAGAAGATAGATTTAGCGGACTAGCTATCATAATCCAGAAGCTATCATAAAACAACATGTACAGATTGGTAAGTAGAACTAGAAGGTTACACCTTGTGCACACGGAGTGCACTACGTTTAACTAAGTAGACCGGAGTGCAGCGAGGTTTTAGACTACAGGTAGACCAGGAGTGCACAAGATTTAGACTACAGGTAGAAACGGAGTGCACAGATTTAGAAACTACAGTAGACACGGCGTGACTACGTGTGAACCGGTGTCACAACTAGGTGACATCGGTCCAGGTACATTGGACTAGACAGACAAGGTGATGTGTTCAGTTGGGATCGGAAGAATAAGTTCAATTTGAAATACAATACATAATTATATTTTACGTGTTTTATTTTTTTTAATACAACATCTACAATTTAATGTACAGTATATATAACTATCATGATATAACTATAATTAAATATTTTTTAGTATACAGAATAAAACTTTTACATGCAGAAAGTAATAAGATGATTTATATTCATTAAGTATATATATATCATTTACAATCAGCATTTTCACAAGTTAAAAAAAACTTTGAATTTGCAGCAAAAACCAGTCTAATTGCTTTTGAAGACACTTTTTTCTTTATAATACGCTATCAGTAATACAATCATTACAGGGTAGACATAGCTTTTAAACAAAAGTTGGTGCCTTATCAATCAGTTGTTCTAGTACCCTTTTAGATTCGTCTTTCATTAAAAATATATACACTTTTATAAATTTTCTTGCTATTTAAGTTCTAAAAAGTATTGTACGTAAAAATAGCTTAATTACAATTCTTTCTTATAAACTGCACGTCTTTAAAAGATCATGCAGAATTAAATCCACTTAAACTCATACGACGTCTCCACATGTTGGTGCTTAGCTTATTATAGTCTACACAAGTACCAATAAGCTTGTTTTGATTCTTATTACGGTACACACAAGTTAAGTTTAATGATCCCCCCGCAAGTTATCTTGATCGTATATTGCTGTTCATGGTCCCATAAATTATAACCTTGTCAACATACAGGTAACACAGTATTCACTAAAGGTGCTCAATTGCAAGGTGACCATCGATAGATGGCCAGAGGCAGAATCGTTGCCTTCTGTGTTTGCACGGCTTTTCTGAGAATGGGGGCAGTATCTTTATATAATATGATTTTAGAATTTGTCTCTATGGAAGTTCTTGTAAGACAACAAATAATACTTTACCGTTTAAGAAATCAATATTAGGTTTCATGAGTTTGAAACACATAGTACCGATTCTTATTAGATACTTAGATACATGTAATACTTGTTGTATGACTGGGTAACATGTACACGTTCCCGGGGGGGGGGGGGGGGGTAGATCTGGATGAAGGTATGAGGTAAAAAACTAGCTGGCAAACATATAGTAAGTGATGCTGAATCACCTCAATTATTGTCATGACAGGCAGCCGGAAGCTGAGCTGACCGAAATAGCTGTACAATAGCGTAAATCCGAATGATTACGCGATCGCTCGCTCATCAAACCTTGAATTCACCATAAATACATATATATATTATAATAAAAACATTAATGTAGAATTAGTACTTATTTCAACATGTAATATGGTAATTTATATACATGTCATGATAATAGTTTCTGATATATAATGTAAAAGCCAGTGTACAAAATTAAATTAATAAAAAGATATTGGCATGAAGATATGATATTCAATATCTTGAAATAAATGTTTAGTTACATTGTATTTAGAATGTAATTTTTATTTAATATATAAAGCTTCATTAACAAATGAATTAAATGCACTACAGTTAAAACACTATCCTATTGACTAGCATTGTTGTATAACTGTACGTATTTGTGTGATGAGTAAATCAAGGACGTATAGAGAAGGATAAGTCACACTGGGTTTTGGGGAAGTCCGAGGCAGGCGCTTTGTGTTTGTGCACTGACGTGAACGTTGGGCGACGACTGATTTTCCTTGATTATCGCCGGCGCAGCCTTATGGGATGTAGCTTGCGGGTGCGACGGTTTACCGTTATTTCTGAAGCGGTGGCTGTCATTTCATGGGCTGTCAATTTTTTTTAACGGAATTTAAGACATATCCCTAAAGATTCCGTCTTAAACAAGTTATAAACGTCGTGAAATTTAATAACTCTAACAATGGTGTTCGTTGACTCGATAAGACAAGTATTCTTTATTGAGAAAAAACGGTTTCTTATTTCTGGTTTTATAGGCGTCTCGCGTGGTGTTTAGTTATGTAAAGAGACAGACACGAATCTTCTCACTTATAAATCCTTGGTACAATGTAATGTATGTATATGAGAGGCTGCCACCTCAAGTACAGCATGCTATAAATGGACCGTCCTCTGGGTGTTTGGGCTAGGATAACATGTATAACAGGTGTTGTTAGTATAGAGTCTGTGATACCTTGACTGAAGCTATTGAAGGGTGCCCAAAGAAGGCCCCAGGCTCCTGGCCCCAACTCTGGGCCATGTTAGGATAATAGGAGATTTCCAGAAAAGAGATGGCGTACGTCACAGAAAGTTTACGTCCGGGTACCTCAAAGCGTAAAACACGTAGGCGACTAATAAAAACAAACAGATACGTAACTCTGATACACCAATCGATACGATATATTGACAATCAGTTCTACAATTTATAACCACAGTTGTGCATATGTATACAAATGTATTTTAATACAAATTGATTTTCTTAAACTAAGGCGTCATAATCTATTTTCAAAATTAAGCTATCACTTTGTTGCTCTTTTGAAATTTATGGTTCTATTTTTTCAGATGCTAGGTTAAAGTTGCGTTATAACTATCGGAATGTTTTATGATATCTAATATGCTTTAGACATATCTTTTTGGGGTTTAGATATATAGGGTTTTTAAGATATTATAGTCAGTTCTTTACATGACTTTGTAAGAACAATTTGCAATAATCGCTAACTTTCGAGGATTAGTGAGGTGGATGGTTGCTGGGTAATTATAACGACTTTAACGTTATAAGGAGTTCAAGGCTGTTTAAATTGTTCTATGACTATATTGTTATAATATAAGCTCACATATAATATCGTGATAATGGAAACTTATTGGAGTATTATATATAGGCATATATATAGATTTATATTCCAGCTTATTGTATATTTTCTGATCTTTAGGGCTTTTATACGATGAAAACAATCACTGGAGAAAGTAACTTATCATGAATTTATAGCAATTTTAATGCATAGTAAGATCACTTCGGGAGTTATATTTAGGATTATATACCTATTAAAGCAGGTGTGATTAGGACCACCTTTCGGAGGCATAAGTACGTAAGTATTGGACAGCTGGGTGGGGTGTACGATATTCGGCTCACGGAGGAAATGTTTCAGATTACAGTTTGGGTGGTGACATATCCGTCGACAGAGATGTCATTTATTACGTGGGTGGTGCATATCTCACAAGGAAATACTCAGTATTACAGTTCTGGGGCTGGACTAGACATAAGTTGGCGAGGAATTAGTGATATAGTACAAGAATATTATTATTTCAAGTTAATGTGGGTGGTTGACTTTTATACAATCACTACTACAATCGTTCGTTTAATGGTTCAGTTTGAGGGTTATAAAACATGTGAGTGATTGGTTTATGACTATCGTTTTTCACATATTGCGAGGGAAGTTATTTAAGCTCAATTTACTTAGTGTTGTTTGTTGGTGACAATTATACATTTGAGATAGTGAATGCTCAGATACCGTATTTTTAAACAACGATTATATTGAGAGAATTGTGACTTTATTACTCATCTTTATGGTAGTTAATCGATTTAGACGTAACAGGTAATTTTACAGGCGAGTGATGTTCTGGGTAGATATAGTTTATATTGAAATTACTCACAAGGAATGATTCAGCTTATTTTTATCACGTTGAGAGAGGTTTGATTTGATTTAATATTTCTAAACTTAAAGTTTTTGATTTTATGAATTTCAGTCACATATTTGTGGCACAGGTGGTGTATGTGTAGAATATACCCAAATTTCTCAAGGATAGTGGCAGTTTGTATTATCAGTGGGTGGTGATACATGATTCATACGAATTCAAGGATTATTATGGAATTCATTTATATAGGCATATACTTATTGTGGAGACTTGGTTTAGGATTATATTTAGAATAATAATGTCAACAAGGAAGCTATCTAGACATATACAGTTGGGTTAGTGTGGTCTGAATGTTTATAATTCTTCACAAAGAGATATACAATTGGGATCTACAGTGGATGGTGAGCATAGGAGGATTCATTATAGGCGATACACGTCCATAGTCATTGAGAGGTGGGATGGATACTATCACTTCTTTATCAAACAAGTTGAACATTTGGTACAGGCATTACAGTTGTGGTTGGTGTATTTAATCATCAAAATTTAATAGGAAATTAGATCGGTTAGATATTCTTAACTAAAAAGTGGGATGATGACATTTAAATCTTTCTCACTTTATGGAATTTATCGCGCATATGTTTTAATATACAGTGGGTGGTGAACATACTCTCACAGGAATGTTCAGTATTTATTCAAAGATGGGTTGGCTTAGACAGGAATACTACACATTAGTGTTAATACCTCACGCTCATTAGAAAAATAGTGGAATGGTGACAATTATTGTTGATTATATTGCAAGGAATTACGTCATAGTCAGTAGTATGGGTCGCTGAACTTCAATGCTATTCGCTAACAAATAGAGGCAAGCATGTTACGTGGCTATTGAGCGATAGTTTGTGAGGGATAGGGGTCGCAACATTATTTTTTAACAAGGACTGTTATGGATGCTTAAAACTCCAAGTCAGAGCGGTGAATATACTGCTGGGCACATGAGAAGTGTCGAGTTTGGTTACACAGTAGTGGGTGGGTGTAACAAATGGTCTAACCTTATAGGAGGATAGATCAGATGTTATTTACGGAGTGGGTGAGTTAACTTATAAATATCAATTAAGGAATTATACATTGATTATTTAACAGTTGGGTGGTTTCTATAGGGTAAACTTTTATTAGAGTTATTTAATTTAGTGTTATATGTTTTCCTTCAGACTGGCTGTGGTTGACATATCTTTCATGTTAAGGACTAATGCTCTTTAGCTTCAATATATAGGCATTTATTGATAAGGCGGTCGCGGAACTATAGATTTCTATCAACTCGGAACGGGAATACTGCGGTGAGTTTATTTTTATCTAGTGTGTGTGTTGTCTTACTTCGTACGAGAGGGAGTTAAGGAAAATGTGCGTTAGATATTATACAGTAGGCGCGAGTAACTAATATACTCAAAAGGATGGATGTTCAGTATTACGATGAGGGCTGGTGAAGCAATTATATCGTTCACACAAGAGGTAATGTTTTCAGTATTTTATTTAATTGGTGGGTCGGTTTAGGACACACATTTTCACAGAATATCACAGTTGGTAGTTTGACTTATTTACACAATTCATTGTTATAGCTAATTTATAAGTGAAGAGGGATCATAATTTCGACAGCAATATCGAGTCTTTATATCGATGTGGTGGCGGGTGTGACATATTTTCTCACTCAAAATGGATTAATATATACAATCAGTATTAGCAGATTTGGTTGGAATGATATTTATTCGGCATGTAGGTATACAAAGGCGGTGAGTGCAGTTATTTACATTTTGTGTGCGCGCTGACATATTCTCTATTATTGATACTTCATGTTAGGAGAATTATGCAGTATATACATATAAGTGTTATGGTCGTGGAGGAGACGTGTTTATCTTTCACTAGGGACAGTAGCTCAGCGGGATTGTTACAAGTGGCGCTTGTGATTTCATTTCAGGTTTGGATTAGCAGAGTTGATTCATGGACTCGATATTACAGTTAGGGTTGATGTACATTGTGGTGGGCACAAAAATTGAATATTCATGTTATTTATGATTTACAGAGAATTGTGGATCGACGGATAGGGTCTCTCTTATTGAAGGAGACATGGATTCTTGAGAAGGATTCATAGGTTGAGGGACCACAGTGGTAAGCGTGGATAGTTACTTTCATAACGGAAGAAGTGGGGTTACGTTCATTCAACTTATTGCAGGGCTAGGCAAAATTGTTACATAAGGTTGGGCACTCACAGGAAATTAAACTCAGCATCTATACAGGAGGAGAGGTGGTGACATAATTATCACTAAAGTAATATCTCAAAAGCATTAATCAGGTGGTGTTGCTAGAGTTAGATTTAATTATTCTACAGGACGAGGTTATTTTATCAGCAATTACAGTGTGTGGTGACATATCTCACCAAGGAATGTCAGCATTTCAGAATAGGAGGAGTGGTGTTGCGGATATATCTCAAGCTTAAGGTAGGATTCGATCAGTATTTATACAAGAGGGGGTAGTTCTTGGACATAATTTCTTGGACATTACAAGGAATTTATGGCTCAGAAATTACAGGCAAGTTGTAGGTTCACAACCTATTTTGGAAATCTAACAGGTTTAAATTTGGTTGAAGGTTGGGGAATTTTTTATTGGATTTTCTGGGTCTGTTTGGGATTTTTTTATCAGACATGTGACCTACATTTTAGCGGATCGGGTTCTTTGGGGGAACAGTGTTGATGTCCGAGCAGCAAATGCCCGATATAAATTATTGCTTTCTTAGGCAGTGCTTACAGGTTTCTCAATCGCTTGAGTGTAACTAAAGTGTAATTTCAAATGCGAATTTTTACGTCTTGGCGATTTCTCATTTTCTCCATTGCTTTGGCAAACGCGCCAGGTTCATGTAGCAAATGTATATACTTATTAATACAAACTATTTCGCGCACCTTGCCCGTTTAGAAAAACTATATTCCATAATTACATGTTAACATTTTATAAGAATTTTAAATTTGTTTATGTTTATAATGTCTTGCTTTTATTATGCCCATCAATATATTCTTTTTAATAAAATATTCTGCGATCAAACTTCTTTTTGCGAACGATTTGGCTTATACTAAATCTTACTCCACGCAAGGTTATCACTTTATGCGTACTGAAAAGAATTTCATCTTAACTACTTATCAAGCTAAGAAAAACAGTTTTTACTGGGAACTTATCCATTGGTGGACATAACCGGTATGTGGTTTACGTACGCAGTTTAATTTGCAACGCAATTAATTTGCTTTTATAAATTCTAATATATTAAGTCCTTGATTTATAAATTAATATTTGATCTATATATACTGATACAATTTTACTTTATAATGTATCTATTCAAATAAACTTAACAAACGAATGATTTCCAGTAATTAAACGGCATTTTTTTATGTTGAATGAATATATTATGTTTCTGATCGCTTGAACTATTTCTATCTGTCAAAGTCATATAGACTGCAGAATATACTATTTCTCATATTTTCTGTGGCAATATCTAGTCTGTCTGTGGTCTGGTGTAGTGGACCTTTTACCTGGGAACGATGTCACTGTAGTGAACGGTGTTCACACTAGTGCACTCCGTGTCTACTGTAGTTTAAATCTTGTGCACTCCGTGTCTACTGTAAGTCTAAATTTGTACCGTGTCTACTGTAGTCTAAACCTCGTGCATCCGGTTTACTTAGTTAAACTCGTGCACTCCGTGTCTACTGTAGTCTAACTCGTTGCACTCCGTGTCCACTCGTAGTTCAACACGTGTGCAGCAATGTTGTCCTTTAGTCTATACCAACTGTACAGAAGATTTACTGATCTCTGATGATAGCGTTTCGGATATCGATGCTGGCGACTGGAGCGAATTTTTTTTTTGGAACTAGATGGATTGTTTTTATCATAATTTATCTTTCTTCTTTATTGAAAGTATTATTTATTCTTTTTGTTATTTTTTTTTTTTTTTTTTTATTGGGCATGGAAATTAGAATGTTGTATGTTCAGATCGATACAATTTAATTTTTATTTAATTCACTTTCTTTTTTATTATGTTTCTTTTTAAATCATCCTCTTATTAGATTATAAATATTCAATTAATCGACTTGCGTGTCTCATTCGTAACTGGTGTGGCAGTACGTGCTATTAAATTAAGGGGAGTTACTTAGCCTCAATCTCGTGCAGTCTCGTCCTCGAGAAACATAAATGGCGTTTCGGCTCTCTGGCCGAACAATTTTTGGCGCTTACAAGAAGGAGGTATCACGCATAAGTGAGGGCAATATGGAGAAAGCTGATGGCGGAAGAGATCTAGGTGTTAGCGGCATGCACTGCTATATTTCCTCAGAGAAAGTCAGAAGGAATAGTTGGTATGTGAATGGCGGTCAGCTGAAGTCCTTTGGGCATGGAGTGGATGTCACGTTCCTATGTTTAGCCGGCGTTTAATTTGTAGTGTCTTTAGTAATTTAAGATGTCGTATGAACAATTAACGGGACTAAATTGAATGATAAATAATAAAATCGCAATATTTTTTTGGCGCTTTAATTTAAAATGTTGATAAAACATATGAAAAATTACGTGACTAACCCTTCTAATAGAGGACATTGTTCAAGGTTTATTTTTGGATCGATAAAGGGTTCATGGGAACAATAACTCGACTATAATGTATACTACTTTACTTCAATCCAATGATGCTCAAAATCAACCGGAAACATCAATAAATTAATCCCGCAACCGGGATACCGGTACCACTCACTGAATCACTCATGGTAGTTTCGCCAAAAGAAAAGGAAAACAATACAGAGCACATGCTAAATGTACAATAGAAGAATGTTAAGATTGTTCATTGAAATATATGAAACTAATGAAGATCAAATTGAATGATTTTAAAAAAATTGAGCCAACTATATCCGTTCCTCATTGACTTGAAAATATTGGGGCTGCCACATGTCGAGATGGCGTGCTGCAGATGGACGTGGTGCAGTTATATTTCATTCCTGTGAAAAGTTATTAATTGGCAGGAAGAAAAACAAACTACTCAGGCTAAAATTCACTAGAATGCAGGAATGGCTCTATATGGATGAACATTTTCCAAGGAGGAGGGGAGCTTCCTTGATACTCGCAGAGGTTACTATTACAGCATTATATCACCTTGACTATATTCATAGTAAAATTGGAGGCAAAGGAATAGTAAGTATTCACAGAATGAAAAGAAAGGAATAGAATGAGGAAATGGGGAAGAAATAGGAAATAAGGATTGAGAAAAGAAAAGGAAGGAAATAAGAAAAGGGAATATGAAGGAGAATCCTGAAGGGATTCAGAGAAAATAAAGAAATTGAGAAAGAAGGATAAAATGATTGAAACGAGGAGAAAAGAGAAAAAGGGAAAGAGGAGAGAGAAGGAATTAAAGAATCAAGAAAAGAAAGGAAAAAAAGAAGGATTATGGATTCGGTGGAAAGAAAAATAAATAAATTAAGAGAATTAAATAGAATAGGAGGGGAAAAGGAAGAAATTCATTTAGTCCTGTGATGTTATCAACATGAAATACGCTGTTTCCGGACACAATATTAGTCAGTTTAGTCATGTGAAGTTATCCACGTGACTTTATGTAAGGGCACATTTGAAAACAAAATGGCGCATATGGTATGATATGTACATGGGTGGAAAATTTACATATTATGAAGAAACTTAAAAGTATTATCTACAAGCCTCCGACCACTGAAAACGTTGCCATTTTTGTGCACTCCGTGTCTACCTGTAGTCTAAACCTCGTGCACTCCGTGTCCACTCGTAGTTCACACCGTGTGCACAATGTGTAACCTTTAGTCTACTACCAACTGTACCAGAGATTTAACTGATCTCTGAGATAGCGTTTCGGATATCGATAGCTGGCGACTGGAAGCCGAATCTTATTTTTTGCACTAAGATGGATTTTTTTTATCATATTTCATCATATTTCTTACTTTATTGAAAAGTAATTATTTATTCTTCTTTGTTATTTTTTTTTTTTT
>SAYR01045709.1:455442-498789 GCA_004382745.1 Argopecten irradians irradians | reverse complement strand
GCTAAACTATCACAAATAATGAATTAGTTAAAGATATACACATAAACATGATATTTCTGTACAATTCTTATTCTTCGGTTACATTCGTCTTAAATTACGTCGTTTATATTTACACTATCAATGATATAACAATTAAATTAATAAACATGGACTAAAAATTATTTATCGATAAATGTGCTTAATGATTACACACCACTTTCAAACTCTCTAAATATTCTCTATTCTCTTGTATCATACTTCTGAGTTTACTACTAACTCTTCTAGTATAAAATATTGGATGTACAAACATGTACACTTTCTCACCAGTCTTCACATAAATCTCTATGTACCACTCACAGAAATATTTACCTTGTATAACACTCTACAATTATAATAATTCTTACACTATATGACAATAGCATGGTACTAAATACACACTGTACCTATATAATATACACCGTCACTCGTCAACATTCTTACTAGTGTTTGGTTATACTAACACAACACACTATTGTGGCACTATGTGAAAAGTTTAAAATTACTCGCTAGTAATTACTATAAAGATACAAATCATTTACATAGGCCTATTAATATCAAAATATTAGAAATATCCACCCCCCATCCCAACTACCTACTAAAATTGGTCTACGTCTGCATCGCCTTGTCGGAAGTCTTCTTACATTCAGGGTCCTTGGTCCAAAAGTCGGTCAATTGATACGTCGTCCCGTCTGGAAGTGTCGCCCTCTCTACACGTCGCACACTGAGAAATCCCTCGGGCACAAAATATCTTTTGAATTGCTGTCCCTGGCTCCTCGCTCTGTTCTTGTTCTTCTTCAAGAGTTGTGCAGTATTCCCCTCCAGGATAGAACTAGGGGCACCCAAGAAAAAGAACCGCGGATCCTCTGCCAAGTACTCGAAGTTCAAAGCAGTCTGCTTACTGTCCAACATACTATGGTCATGGCTAGCCTGGGGTACCTGTGCTGTCTCAGTAGGCGTAGGCTCCTCAGCCGTCACAGCCGCCCCGGGTATGAGGATATCCTCCGGCACAACTACATCCTCCACCATCTCGGCGCCACCCTGTGTCGATTGTTGAGCCACAATAGTCCCACTGGTCGCTGTCTCCACCACTGGTGTAGATGCTAGTACTTGTCTGGTATCCAGTTGGGTGGTTCCTATCACTGGTCCAGCCTCCTCTCCTACCCTGGCTTCCTTGGTCACTTCAGGGAGCTCCATGTCGCCCAGGCCCAAAAGGTCCACCTCCTCTCCCAGAACCACAAGCGGCGAAGTCCCCCACTCTGACAACAGAGGGGATGGAGGACACCTATCCAACATACTGGTCTGAGGGGGTGTGATGTCCGTCCTCCTAGGTGGGTCAAATGTCACCTGATCCCTCGCCACCTCCCTCGGCCGTCTCCCTCTTGGGTTCCCTCTAGGACGGGGTCTCTCCTGATGGTCCCTCATGTGTTCCTTCAATCGGTAGGCCCTCGCTCCAGGAGTAGAAAAATTACACATATGGCAATACAAACGTGGCCCATGTACCGACTTGACATGCCGATTCAGCTGGCCTCTGCTGTAAAACCTCTTGCCGCAATCGTCACACTGATGAAGGGGGGTTGGTTGCGCTGCCTGCAGGTAACGTTCTCCTTTGTAGGTAACATAATGTTGGTGAGACATGGTGATATGTTTTTCTCTGAAACATATGAATACAAACAATCTTTTAATATTTGGTGTACTATCAAATATCCATATAGGTTTTCTCCTGATTGTCTCTATGGCCTGAGTATCCTATCTGACGAGGGTACGAACCACTTCTTTACCCTGCCCAGGTATGGCTTTAACTTCTGCATGTTTACTATTTTTACTTTAGAACGAGGTGCCCTCTTTACTTTGTACACTAGGTCTGACAACTGTTGAATTATAATGTATGGACCTTCCCAGGGTCTGGTTAACTTTCTACTACCACCCTGTAACCTTGTGTTGTATACCCATACAGCATCTCCCGGTTTATATACTGTCGTCGAAGCATTTAGGTCATAGTGTCTCTTTTGTCTGTCACTCGCTCGAGTCATCTGTTTACGTGCAAGGTCATGTACAGCCCACATTCTGGTCCAAAGGTTCTCTAAGTAATCCACTGAGGTTCTCTCGAGATGAGTCTCATCTGTCGGGGGTTTGCCATATAAAAGGTCCACAGGAAGTTCCACTTCACGTCCAAGCATCATCATAGCTGGGGTCTCATTAGTACTTTCATGTACAGACGACCTATATGCGTACATCACTAGTGGTAATTTCTCTTCCCAATCTTTTTGGTCCTTAGACACCATCTTGCTTAGCATATCCTCTATCGTGCGATTCAACCTCTCTACAAGACCGTCTCCTTGTGGATGATAAGGAGTAGTGCGGGTTTTCTCAATTCCAAGCCGCTTACATAATTCTTTGAAGAGGTTCGACTCGAATTGCCTCCCTTGATCCGAATGGATTTGTTTTGGTATTCCAAAGCGAGTAATGAAATTGTTCAACAAGATATCAGCTACAGTACTAGCCTCCTGATTTGGCATCGGAAAAGCTTCTGCCCACCGTGTAAAGTAGTCAGTTATAACTAGTAAATAACGGTTACCCTTCGAAGACTCTGGTAAGTTAACCATAATATCCAACCCTATTCTCTCCATGGGAGCTCCTACTTGATATTGTCCCATTTTTCCTCTGGTACTGCGCCTAGGTTGTTTCCGGGACTGACACTCAGGACAGTGTGCTACCGCTCTCCTCACTGTCCTGTTTACTCCAGTCCAATAGAATCTGGCCTTTACTCTGGCTGCCGTTCTAGTAATGCCCAGATGTCCTGATCCCGGATCTCTATGTAACTTCC
Organism: Argopecten irradians irradians; assembly: GCA_004382745.1. Taxonomy (NCBI): domain Eukaryota; kingdom Metazoa; phylum Mollusca; class Bivalvia; order Pectinida; family Pectinidae; genus Argopecten; species Argopecten irradians. The sequence continues at coordinate 495,947 of SAYR01045709.1, read as the reverse complement.
GTATAATGTCCTCGGTGAACTTCTTTGGTAAGATCAACTGCCACACTACATTTTCTGATCCCTCTTTGACCCAACGACGACGTAGTACTTCATCTTTTAACTCAATTCTATCCCATTGAGCCCAGTATGCTTTTACGTCCCCTGATAAATATGCAATATCCTTCCACTTAGGACGTAATCCAGCCTTTTTCCACTGCCATATATATTTGAGGGTTTCATCCTTCTGTTGCTGGTCTCTCAACTCATTTTGTGGGATTTCCTGTGTCCAACCACTGGATTTGGTTGTTACCGTTCTAATTATATCATTTCTGTTTTCTGTTTCAGGTAAAATATCTCCATTGTCCTGTTGCTGACGAGCCTCCTTCACTTTCTGACAGAATTTACATTGGTCACATCCTCTCCTCGACAAACCATCTGCGTTACGATGTATACATTCGTTCTCCTGGATCCTATGCTGAAATATGTTATACTCCATATATTTGTCCAGATAATCTTCTTCCAAACGCGACTTCTGCTAGGTTGTCTTCAGTATTCTTGAAACCCCTAATCCATTTAAGGCTCCATGGTCAGTTCTTATGAGAAACTTTGCCCCATATAAGTAGTGGATGAAAAGTGTTTCACTGTTTCACCGATTGCCAACAACTTCTCTCCGAGTACACAGTTCTGCTCCCTTCTTGCTTTGTCAATTGTTCACTAAAGTAACAGATCGGGTGCTCGCCATCTTCATATTGCTGTGATACCGACACCTCCCACTCGAAGTTACTAGCATCTGTGTTATAACAAACTATTTCATATTAAACATCTTGGATACTTGAGTCAGGGGAGGTATCACGCGCCGTCTTTCAAACGAATCTTATTAATTTCTGTCCTGAGAATTACTCGGATCTACTTCAATGGAATTTCCTCTACCTCTTTCTCTGTGAGATTTGTGCAAGGACTTGAGTCGTATTATTACAATTGCAAAAATTATACAAGTCCTTTAATAAATAATTCCTGTAGTATGAGACTGTTCCTTAGGAAGCTACGTATCTCTCTCAACACTTAGGTTGCGGCCAATGTTTTGAAACTGCATCCGATTGGATGGGTCCTGGTGCTAATGCGCTTGCTCATTTACTATAAACTTGGCCCATTTAAGAAATATAAAATACCTCTCTTGTTAGTATAGTGTTCACCATGCATTTTTTTTTTTTGGTGATATTTTAAAGACCTACATCTCCCGCTCATCTATTCCCAGTTATATAACCCGAAAACATCTAACCTTTCACGTGTTTGGTGTACACTTAGACTCTATATTTGTATCGGCAAAATAAATAAACATTCATAATCAATGTAAATCAAGAGCCTGATTGCCCCTCCATCCAAGCTAAGATACACTCCATCGAGAATCCTCTCAAAGGTTGCGCAGGCAGCATTACAGAGTCCAAAAGGCATGGAGTTGAATTCAAACAATCCACTGGTGGTTGAGAAAGCTGTTTTCTCTCTGTCTTTTGGATTCATTTCTACTTGCCAGTAGCCGCTTTGAAAGGTCGATGAACTAGAAAACCATTTGGATCCCCTTAAGGTATCCAGTGAGCATCTATTCTGGGTAAATGGATAGCGAAGTCTTTTACGGTTACTGTCATTGAGGCTTACGGTAATCTTACACCCACACAATATGAAACGAATTATCCAAGCAGTTGTCCCTTCTCCTTTCTCACGTAAGCACAATAATGCTTCAGTATTGTCCCTAGTGGTGAATTTGCAGGGTTGGTTATCACATTCCAGTTCACTTTCAACACTCCCATCTTTGATTTCTGCTTCTGCATCTATACCACATATGTTAGCCATAGTGGTATTCTTCCTAGGTGGCCTGAATATCTGGATCCATGGAAGTGTGTCATATGTACCTAGTTATCGATCTTGTGATAATGGACACATTCCTGTTTTCCCCAAATCGCTTTCCGATACGTATCCTATTAGCAAGACAAGACCTTACTATGTTTCCTGTAGTATTGCCTTCACTCTGCTCTCTCTGGTTCATCCTGACTTTGATATGGATCTCACACATGATTCCAACTCACTGTGTTCCACTGCTGAGGGGGTACAAAGTTCCTTCTCCGCAGTAAAATCCATATCTTAAGTTTGAGGTATCGTCTGTCAGACACGTCGTTGTTCTGATGTAATGGAATGTACTTCATTGAATCAGGTCTTTATGGTTGTTATAATTCACACTCGCACCGTAACTGTTCGTTTACAATAATGTCTTGTGGGTTTATCGGACAGGCTTAAACTACTTCTTGTTACTTGGTATTTCATCAACTCCTCTCTTTACGCGCGATAAAACATAATACATCCCTTCGATTCTCGAGATGCCCTTTATCATTTAATGACTTAACTTCCCCTTTCCACCATAAGCATTTGGCACTAAATACAAGCGACTATCATTCCCAATGACCATCTGCCGAACAATGACCCCCCTCAGCAGCTGGGGTATAACGTGATCGTTGAACCTATTCTATTTTACGAAATACCGTTTTGACCTCTGGCTCTCTAAACTGACATGGTATCTGTTTACCACCTTTCAAACTAATTTTTTTCTTTCCCTATGTTTATTTCCGCCGTTTATAGGTTCCTTAGGAAGTCATATCCTAGTACTATAGGTACTTCTATATCCGCCACAATCAATTTTACATTGTAAGATTCCTGTAATTCTAAGAGGAAAATGTAGCTATTCTTTGGGTGTAAACTAATTCTCCATTCTGCCATTCTAAGCTTTCCACATCCAGACTCCAATGTTGGTCTCCTCCGCAGGTAAATTGGGTTTTAAACCTTACTGTGGGCATTACTGATATGGGTTGCTCCTGTATCCAGATTAACAATCTAACCTCTTTTTGATAACTTTGGGTCCATATGAAAAGGTCCATCCTTGTTTTGGTCCCTTTATTTGAATCTCAAAAACATGTTGGGGCGTCTCTCTTCATTACTAAGTAATGTTTCGGCTGAGGCATACCCCTTCTGTCTCACCCTCTAGTGGTTTAAATGCTCGGCTTTGTCTTTGTTTTCCCCCTTTGGTTCTGAGACTTGACCTTTCTTATGACCTTGGTTCTGACCTTGACTCTTATATTTCTTCTGATTTGGGCTGAGACGCTCCTTGCAGGTCTGCTGCAAATGTCCAGGTTTCTGACAGTTGAACAGACACGTCTTCGTTTTACATTCTGCTTGCTATATGTCTGTCTGTGACATTTGTAACATTTGAATGTTATTAGGATTCTGGACCTGTTTTCTGTAAATCATCAACTCTCGCTTACCAAGTGTTCATCGGGTCATTCTCACTGTTTCTCATCAAGCATCATTTGTTATCCTGTCTGAAACTCTGCGGTCAACCTCTCCCTTACTTCTGCCAGTCTTGAAAAGCCTCATTTAAAGGGCTAAATTCAGCTGTTCTTCATCTATTATTTTTCAGCGGCTACCCTGGGGACAAACAGCATTCATATCCTTGGTCATTTAAAGGCATCCTCTTAAAGTAATCGGTACCAAACTGTCCCCTGACCTCTGTGGGTGCAGTAGGGTATCCTAGCCTAACTAAATCTTTTCACATCTTGTGCTAATGAAACCAGAGAATTCCCTTTTGTTCTTTCTCGTCCTTGACTCCTGCCCTGGCCTGTCCCTATACATCTCACACTGGTTCTTGGTTTCAAACTTGGCCGGAAGTGTGGTACCCGTTTGTTCAAAACTTCTCAACTGCTCAGGTTCAGATCCCCTAATACTACTTCGTGCTGTACCTGCATGCAAGAGGCCAGCTTTAAAGCTTTTAATTCCGAAAGTCCAACGTTGATTGAAGCACCAGATTAAAATGAGTCAAATACTCAGTCCAGCTGGTTTTTTCATCATAGCTTCAGGTTTTGAGTCGAAACTTTGTCCTGATTGTGTTGCTATGGTTCGGTAAGGGCTTCCAACTCCTAATATCATCTCTAGGACGTACCATAATCTCCCTCCCCTTATCTCCATAACACTGGTCATGTGTCTCACCGAAGTAAAATTGGTCAGCATGGTCAGTTCTGTGGTGATCTGTCCAGTGCGACTCTCCTTGATAACTTTGAATTAACAGTTAATGGTCATTAGTTGATATGACGGTTTACCTACCCTGTTAGACTGGTCAGGTCTATTAATGTCTCTACAGGTCTGGTCATGTTTTGGATATACCATCGGTCTAACTCTATTCTATTTAGACTGGTCACGGATGTCTATTAATGTCTGCTTTCTGTTGGTGTGACAACTCTATTATGGTCGTTCAGGGATAACCTAGTAGACTGGTTCTTTGTCTACTTTCCTCTCTACTGATCATGGTCATAATACAGTCCACTCTCACTGTCGATAACCGAGTGGAGTCTTAGGTACTTCGCATCTTTCTAGTGCTGTCCATTATTCTGACAACATGTTCCTATTTCCTTCTGATGGTTTTGTAAACATTTCCATGGTCACCAACTGGGTCGTTATTGTCTCCCTTGTCAGGATTGGTCTCTTGGGTTTGTAATATTCTTTCTATCTCTCATCCACTAATCAAATCCCTATACATCTTATAGGTTTTTTTGTCTCTTTCTTTTACCCTCATTACCTTCAACATTTATAATGTCGCCCAAAACCTTTCCGACTGATCTCTACTACCCTTTCTGACTGTTTCTGGCCTAAAATTCCTATCGGTGTCTCCTAATCTTCCCTAGCAACTGTCTGTGCTCTACGTTTCTTTGATTTTTTAGGCATCTTAATACTGAGATTTCAAAACACCAATTATACTGTCATGACACTGAGTGGTTCTATTAAGGTACTATTTCTATATCTGGATTCCCATCCGCTGCCACCAATGTAAACGTGCCTACGAGTCTATCTTAAATAGTATTCCCTCTGGTGGCGAGGTGCTCTATAACCTTTGTAAACAAGGTTTCAACCCCTGGTGAAGCGAGGTACAACTTTACACCTTTGGTAACAAGGTTTCTTTAACTAGCGTAGCACTCCACTCTGGTAAGCGAGGTCATCACATATTACGCCTTTGGTAAGCTAAGGCTATTATGAATATTGTAAGTAACCACTCAGTGACAGAATTGACAAACTCAAGTAAATCAAGTTTCAAGTATTTGGTATTATTATTTATATGCCATATAATACAACCAGGGAAATTAAGATAAACATCACAGTACAATATCTAACAGTTTAATATATAGCATTATAGCTATCGTAGAAATAGATCTTCAATAGTATACACACCCACATTTAATCTCACTTATGACAGATAAATACTATTCTACTTTGATAGTGTACAAACCATTCCTTCAATACATAATTATACGTAATATCTCCATCATAATCTATTTGTAGTACCACACTATTTGGAACTACGGGCAAGTCTACGACCTTTGACAGCGGCGCTAATGTAATATAACCGAATAGACATAGCTGTAAAACCCCTGTTCTATTAATAGCCTAACTATGAAGCATCACACTTAAATTACACCAAAGCCATTTTACATGGGAAGATAGGGGCTGAGTTTACCGTAGATCCTAGTTTATCGGTTCCGAGATCGAAACACGACTTATCCATATCGACTACAGGTGCGGCAAACCTGATCCCGGGGGCCTAAGATGCCTCCCCGATGCCCCGAATTCCGCGTGCGGGCACTCCGTCACGCTGATCTGGCTGGCCAAAATAACCCAATACCGGAAATGTGATTCCCAACCGCGGACTATGCGCAACACAATAGTCGATAGCGCAAGAAGGCTGTTTGAAGTTTGCAAGATTAACTGATTGCGCTTAAGACGGGAAGAATAACATACTTAACTGACCGTAATATTAGGTAACTCGAAATCGCGTAGATAAGATACAACTCGCGCTGAAAACCTAGATAATCGTAACACGTATTATTACCGCGGGTAAATACGACAATCTCCACAAACTGTCATCGCACGTCACATGGCCGCTAGGTACAACTGTATAACGTAAACATGTCTCGTATATTAAACATTACCAACTTATCTTTACTTAATACATGAATGATGACAATAATAACCATCTAAAATAGATAAATGTACAATATGAGCGTAATTTAGTCACGCGTAACAATTGGTATAATTGATAAAAGAAAATACATGAACTAAATTAGTCCAGCTAAAATCTGCCATATTTTTAGGCATGTTATTTTTTTCCTAATATATAAGTCTATATATTATGGGAAAAAAGCGTCTAATACATATAGATCTAGGCAGGTTTAGTGGACCTAATATTTATAGTACTCTAATATCTAATGATCAAATAAAATAAAATAATGGTAGAGGAAGTATAAGAACCATATAATATAATGAAAACTCTTCTTTAAGCTGCAAAAACATGTACAAGAAAGGATATTTACACTAAGTAAACTCTACACAAAAAACTTCTGCATAATTAAGATTTAACACATGTAATCAAGGATGTTGTATCAGATAAATTGCCGTTTTCAGTCGACTAAGCAAGATATGTTCAATTAGACAGATGAGATTTCCAGCGATCGGATGTTTGAATGTTCCAGTATCGCGCATGCAAATAGGGATTGTTTACACGCGCCTAAAGAATAATAATTGCAAATAGTGAGTAACTTAGGTCGTTTCCTATAATATTTATAGTTTTGCACTGACATGGACTCAAGAAATCATGCTTTCTAGTTATTATCATTTATCGTGCATAAATGAATAGTACAACACGTGCGGCGTTCTACTTGTTACGGAAAATAGTCGAGCTGGCGTAGCCACATGGGTCTCAAATGACGCCCACTTTTTGGTGGGAACATATAAATGACCGAATTCCAAATCAAGCCTGTTCAATCGAATTCTTGACGTGACGGGAGAGAACAAAAATAATCTGGGTATTTTTGAATTAAATAATTATTCATAATGTCACGAAGAATAAATAATTTCATTTTACGTGAAAAACTAAATGTATAAGGAATAGATTTTCTCTATTTTTTGGTTGGGGGTTATGAGGTTATAATGATAATGGAGCCCCGTGTAAAGGTTCATAGATTTACACGTGCTGCCATTTATCATTATACCCTCATAACCTCATACAAAATAAAAAGTTTATCCTTAATTATTTCAGTTTTTTCTCCATACTTGACAAATTGGGTATAAAAACTTTTTAATACTTTGTTATTAACTACACAAGAACACAAAACATTTACAATTATTTTTTAATTTCTATAATTCTTTTTATGCTTTTTATTACATGAATTATTAAATGATCTAGTCCCTTTAAGCACTGCTGAGCATGTTTGCAAACCTTTAGAAATTCTCTTTTAATCTATCCCTATCGGCTTGTGTTTTCTCGAAGTATCTGGAAACTTGCTAAAAGTAGATGTCACTTTTAAAAAGGGAGATCAAACACTCGCATTTCCTCTATCGACCTATATATCTTTCTTTCAACTTTTTGGAAAGTATTGATAAGGGTAGTTTTAAGCATACTTTATAATTATTTCCTTGAAATTCTGTTATTTTTCGCAGTTCCAATCGGTTCTATGCAAGGACATTCAACAGTAATTTCATTGAATAGAATTTTTTTCATACTATTTGTATAATACTGGGAATGAAAAAAAAACTACCACTTGTATGTTTTTTTATGATATACTCAAAGCGTTTTGTACCGATATGGCACAAAAAGTCTACTTATATAAAATTACAATCATTATGGTATTTCAGGAAGATTTCTTATTATTGGTTAGAAAATTATCCTAGTAATAATGACGGACAAAAAGTATTTATTAATTAATTCAATTCAGTAAAGTCGCATTATGGCTGGAGTCCCTCAAGGGCTAAATACTGTCACTTCTTCTTTTGTTATCTTCATAAGCGATATTGCTGTGATGCTTGAAATCTTCTTTTAGCGGACGGATACAGCTCTATGCAAAATCATTCATCATCATGCAGAGATATTGAATATCCGCACTTTACAGCGACTAGAAAAATAAATATGGTGGGCAAAATGGCTTGGTATCTTTTAATCCTAATAAGACTGAAGTGCTCTTTCATTTTAAAACTTGAATGACATTGATGCAGATTTAGATTTTGATTTTTGATGATAACTTTCTAAATTTTTAGTCAATTTCCATAGACACAAATGCCAATTTCAATGAAAGCTATAAATCTGTTATGAAGAAAACAAATTGATTGCGTAAACTTAAATATATGGCTAAATCGTGATACCCTTTTAGCACCTTTTAGAAGTCATTTATACTACCATTTTAGATATGCTTGTCTAATGGAAGTAGCTTAGAATAAATAACGAGTTTGCATCATTTGCAAAAAAAAATAATCTTTTTATAAGTGAATCAGGTTTAGAATTATTAGTACAAAGTTGATAGGAGAGCAAGAAGAAAACTTAAATTAATTACATAAGATGAAAACTCATGATACTCCTAATTTTCTTCCGAATCTATTACCTCCCAACAGTTGGGTGAAGAATAATCAATATACTCTAAGAAACAATATCGACTTTTGTAATTCAAACTATCGACTCTCCTCCACTCTCAAGTCTTCTTAACTTCTACTTTAAGAGACTGGAATAATTTAGATAATGATATTAAGTCATTAGGTACCCATTTCTTCCTTTTAAGATTGCTCTTTCCCAGCGATCCAATTTATTTTAACTATTGGTGACAGAAAATTAAATGTTTTTTCACACCGATGTGGCACAAATGTAAGTAATCTAAATGACGATCTTTTTCCGTTCAAATTTAAGTTGAAATTCTCGTTGTACAAACTGTGGAAATCATTGTGAAATGCTTATTATATTTCTGTAGAATGTCCAAATTACATGTACTTAGCTGCCCCTTACAAAGTTAACTAGCGAAATTAATGAGCAAACCTCTGGAAATACACCTTACTTTGCTGCTTTAGGTGATGAAAAATTGGCTTTTTGAGGTAAATTGTAAAAACATTCATATAAGCTTTAAACATAAAAAAGCTTTTACTAACACAATTATTACTAAATTTATTTAAAGTAGTATTACATGTATTTGAATTGTTTAAATCCGTATAAGATATCTAAGTTATTATGTATAATATGTTTAAGTTGTGTTATAAAATGTTAGGAGATGGCTGTTAAAGTTGGAATAACTTGTTGCCTGATCCTTTTTGACCCGTGCAATATTATTTGCTGAATTTTGCCATTGTGATAGAAATGTACGGTCAGTTTTTTTTAAGTGACACAATGAAGTTGATGTACCTTACCAAACCACAGGGAATGAGTTTAATAAGAGGAGATATCATCTTTTAAAAATCTAGATATTAAGGTTCTGACGATGTTACTAATTGTTACATTATATACGCACTGATCATTATTTAGTAAATATTTTAAGTGATCTTTTCACGTTCTAGTTTCTCTTTGTCCGCACTAAAGTTTGGACATAATGTCCGATTTATATTTAAATTTTAGAATAAGAATATGAAACAGTCGAAGGATGCATCTCCTATATTAGCACGGTGGTCGGGTAGACTAACTGCAAATATAGATAATGCACATTTACATGTACGCACATTCGCATGAAGTTGCCAATTCAAATTTAATTGAGATTTAAAAAAAATAATCTAGTAAAGAAATGAATGAATAATATGGTCACGATTAATCAAATTTACCGAAAAGAACCTCGTGTGGATATAGCGTCGACCTAAAAATGGCTGATGCTTTGTTTGATAATACAATCAAACCTATTCATAATGGCTACCTGTGTATAACGAACACCTGAATTCTATAACAATCAATTTGCAAAAAGGCATCTTTATTGTCTCCAACAAAATGTATACATTGTATGTGTCTAACGATCGATGCGTTTGGACGGCAAGTCACTAGTGTCTGTGAATGTTTTTTAACGGGAATACATTGAATTCAATTTAGCCTAACTACAGTATATATCTAAAACATTTTCTTATTTAAAAGCAAACATTTACTTAACAGTATACATTGTAAGCCTATGTATAATGTTTGTTAATAATGTACATGTTACACCTGTATACATGTAGATATAATTAACGAGTGAAAATTACCCTCTCACTTCTTTGTCATATTTCCATCAAAATGCTCTAAAGCTTCATAGAACTATGCTGTTTTTACTTGCCAATGTAGATACGCTGTAATGTATCGGCTTATCACACTGAATCAGGCTATTATAACGATAAACTACATATATACATGTATATCCATTAGCCCGGATGAGATTTTTCAGTAATCCCGATTTCGCAGTCAAAGATGCATGCGGCTATTTCCGTTATAAAACGCCATCCCGACGGATACAGTTTCGGGTTGCGTTTTGCGATATTTTAACGTTTGATAAACATTGTCAATATTTCAAATAACATGTTGTAATTTTGAAAAAACTTTCTAATTCAGGTATAAGAAGTTTGTAGGAAGTAAAGAAAGCCTAATAAATCTATGGAAATGTAATGATTTAGTTCCCTTTAATAATAATATGGACCGAGCCAGGTTATCTTTCTGTGGTCTGCTACCTAATAATGGGGTCCTCCTTTAAATGATATAATGTGGCTGCGCAATGTCACAACGATGGAAGTCGAAAAAACGAAAAAGCGAAAATCCAATGTTTGTTTTTTCGCTTTTTCGCGTTTTTTCCAAACACGAAAAAGGCGAAAAAGCCTAAAAAATCCACGAAAAAGCGACAAAAAATGGATTTTTCGCTTTGTTCGCTTTTTCGTTTTTCTTTTTTTTTTCGCTTTTTCGCTTTTTCGAGTTGGGAAAATGCGAAAAAGCGAAAAACCCGATGTTTTGCTTTTTTCGCTTTTTCGGCGTTTTCTAACAACAAAAAAGCGAAAAAGCCAAAAAATACCACGAAAAAAGCGACGGAATGGATTTTTCGCTTTTTCGCTTTTTCGTTTTTCGGGCCTTTTCGCTTTTTCGCTTTGCCATTTTTCGCTTTTTCCGCTTTTTCGCGTTGGAAAAAGGTGCGAAAAAGCGGAAAATTATAAAATTAGGTTTTCGCTTTTTCGCGTTTTTTCCAACGCGAAAAAGCGAAAAAGCGAAAAAGCGAAAATGGCACAAATCAGCCACCATACTTACAATCTCTACATCCCTGGAATATATCACAGTAAAACTGGAGACAACAGAACAGAACTTTGATGTACACCAAAAGAGTCGTATCATGGTACACTGTGGTTAGCTGTGTGGCTTTGAAGTTGGGCGTTGCTCTCTCTCTCTGTAGTCTTCAAAGCAAATTTTTGTTGGCCTGTGATTGGTTTATAATTTTTCCTCTGAGCTGCTTTCAGTGAGTATCGAGGATGCTCTCAGTGATTCTATCTCACAAAGAATTTCCGAGAAGTCGAAGACCAGACTGTATTTCTAATGGTTTTTTTTTCTCCCACAAATGATAAGCACCCGGTTTGTTATAAAATTGCAAGTTTGATAGATAATATGTCTCTGGATAAAAGGACTCTTGTCTTGTCCATACTGGAGGAGATGTGTTGTGGGAAATCTAGGTGTCCCTGCTAAAATGTTTGATGTTTGGGGGATTAAGTGGCACACAAGATGCACTAACTGGCGCTCTACATATGGGGGCATGCTATATTGTATGGTGACGTGTCTGGGCGCATGGCCAATGCTGTAGAAGCTTAATGTGGCATAGTAAGCGGAGTACTGGAATAAATGCTTGATATCTAGATGATGGCACTCTCACATATGGAGTACTAGTGAGTAACTGTGCATCGGGACAAAAGTTTACTACGCGCAAAAAACAATATGAAAATACTGAAAGGTTGTTTACTTAGCCATGTATCCCATTTCCAGGATGAATTATCTTTAAAATGATCTGAACACCACATAATTCATCCGATCCGGATATTTTTTGCTTACGGTGAAGACAATTCCTTATTGGTTACTGTGGTATATGAAATGATTGAATATGGTCGAATTTCATTTCATATCGATAGTTGCATTTCGAGGTTTCGTGTAAAAATCGTTAGTCGGAAAAGTACACGCGATATCCCCAGGTCACGATTCCCCTAGCGATTTTTTACATGAATCCTCGAAATTCATATTAAACACTTGTACAAAATCTTCAGATCGAGGCAGCATGCCTGTAGCACGTTAGGGGGAGACTAAATATGGCATGTGTAACATACATGTGTACGATGACAAACTCTTTTAAGAAAGCATGTTGAGTTTATAACATAATACAATATATATTTCCAAAACATGACAAAATGACAGATTTAACTTTTGCTTGTCGTTATCATTTGCGGGGTATTTGGCCATAATATAGTAAAGAAATTTTGGACGGGCTACTAAATACTGTTCAAAATTATGACCCACTTTTCTGTCAGACGGTTGATAGAAATAAACGTTCAAATGTCCGTGTATGACTTTTTTCATGTAGTTAATGTAGAATTGAACTATTATATTAAAATAGAGTATCATTAGTTGCTTCTAATTTTTACCCATTTTAATGTTCAGTCCAGACTAACGTCATCCACAAAGTATATTGACTAATTATGACGTGTTATTTATCTATTGCCATTATTATAGTTTATCAGTTACATTGTCGAATATCGTTATTTCTCTATATCATTTCACTTTTTTTGTTGAAGTTTAGCTGAGTGTACTGAAAGCATTTGTTTACTCCATAAAAAGAGATAAATTTAGACTTCAGCTAACGACGTTTTGTGGAAAACAAATTTAACAAGCATTTGAATTTTTTATTGTTATTTGTTATTAAACAATTTCAAATTTTTCAAAGGAATAAATACAAATATTTTAAAAAATCTAAGAGAGCCCTAATATGTCAATTAGTGCTGCTGACCATTGTTAATAGATATTCTAGACATGGTAGGACAGATATTTAGTTACCTCCCCTTGATATTTTACTATTCATTTGGATAGTATTTACAATGTTTTAATATTAAAGATGCTCCACCGCCGACAGAGCATAAATGATATTCATTATTTGAACGATAATTGGTGTTCAATCGTGTGTATGTATGTCTAATTAACACAAAAAATAATATAGTTATTTTCATTTTGCCTTTTGTGCATGCGCAATCAGTACATCATTCCATATAGGATATAGTGCGTCTGAATTTTTTCGGGATGCAATTAATTATTTTTCATATTTTTAACTTGACATAGAATAAGAAGCTCAAACTTTTCAATGGTGGCAATGGTGTAAAGTAAGTAGTTTTTGTAACTGAAGAAAAATACTAAATCGCCTGCTCCTGTTTTTTATAGTGAAAAAATAATATTTGTCGGCGGTGGAGCATCTTTAATAGTTCTTAAATGATATTTACGATCACTAAATCTACAGTACTGTATATAAATTTCTGCAAGAGATTCTGCGTCTAAGTAATGATGAGCGAGAGATTGTATTCTCTGGTGATCCTGTTAAGATATCATTAGGCCCCGCATCGAAATGCGTGTGCCCTGTGGTAATCAGGTTGTCCGTCTTGTCCGTATGTCCTGAAAGAATCTGTCTCAAATTTCATATGTAGGTTCCCCTAGGACCCTGGTTCCGCATATTACATTTTGAGTCCCATCTATCAACAAGATGGCCGCCAGGCCACCATCTTGGAATTTGATAGAATATTGTTATCGCTATTTCTCAGAAATTACTGAAGCGGTCCATCTCAAATTTCATAGGTACATGAAAATTGTTACCGCACTCTCACAAAGATTGTCACAAAGGATTCTGTCACAAATTTCATATGCAGGTTCCCCTATAGTGCCCTTGTGCATATGGCATTTTGAGAGCGATCCATCAACAAGATAGCCAACAGGCAGCCATTGGATTTTGATATTTAAACCTAAAAAAAAAACATCAGAAAAGATCCCTCTTTCCATTGTCGGATATAGATCATTCTTTGGTAGGTGCCAAGATCCCTCTAGGATCTCTTGTACTATACTGTCATCAGTCATTTTCTAATCTTAAGGCACCGTGAGCGGGTTCTTTCTGACATGTCAGTGTTCTAGTTTTCATCTGTAAATAATCATTAGATATCTAAACTTGAGTTTAACTCCATTATTTGTGACTATTACAACACACGTGGTTCAGCGAGAATCAATATCTTATTTTCCCGTCCAATGTAAACGTTACAATATCATTATCAATCAATCAACAGGACGGTGTTTCAGCATTTCTTTCTCAAGGCAAAAAAATAAAGGAAATTTATCATTTCGGGCGTTTTAATTTACAGCTACTGTAATCAGTGATAAGCAAAAGATGCAAGTGCATGAGGATACCTTAAGTTCAGCTACCCATTTTGAAAAAAACTTTTTCATTTTATTTTTTGCCTAATATATAAGGCAAAAAGAAATAATTAAAAAGCCTAATAATATAGGCAGGTTTAGCGGACTAATCCCCGAAATGAAATGAGTTTTTTTGCTAGCTTATCGTGAGTTTGTTAATTTCAGTTAAAAATTGGATCGTTTGGAAATCCAAGATGGCCACAACAGCTGCAATTTTTGAAATTATCCAGACATTGTCCCTAATAAGTGTTATTTTTTCCGGTTTATCTGGAATCAAAGATGGCCGCCATCTTGAAAACACATTTTGAACTTCTCAAATTCATGATGGGCACGACAAGTCCTTGGGCCTCTTGTTTTTCCCCCCATTGATTTTGTATGAATTTGGAAATTTAAAGGCCCACTACCTTTCCGAAACGGCTTTTAATTTTTAAAATGGGAATGTAAAACAAGATCGATAATTTTGGAGAGTCTTAAAAATTATTAACTTACCGTTAATACTACATTTATCATCACCCTCTGAACGATTTGATTAAAATAAATAAAATGTTTATTTTCATAACGCGGGTCGTATTATGTTTCCCGCCGTCGTCCTATATACCGCGCGGTAGTTGATTATCACTGCGCCAGACGGCAAAACAGCGAATTGACTCTCCACTGTTTTCATATGTTACAGGAAATCTTGCATATGTTTGGTGTGGTAACCTTATATTAGGTCATCGGTATGCATTTTCTTATGTTATTAATGTTTTTTAAGAAACCTTTATATTTTGCTCCGGAAAGGTAATGGGCCTTTAAAGGCCCATTACCTTTCCGGAGCAAAATATAAAGGTTTCTTAAAAAAACATTAATAACATAAGAAAATGCATACCGATGACCTAAAATAAGGTTACCACACCAAACATATTATATTCAAGATTTCCTGCGTAATATATGAAAACAGTGGAGAGTCAATTCGCTGTTTTGCTGTCTGGAGCAATGATAATCAACTACAGCGCGGTACTTAGGACGACGACGGGAAACATAATACGACCCGCTATATGAAAATAAACATTTTATTTATTCTAATCAAATCGTTCAGAAGGTGATGGTAAATGTAGTATAACGGTAAGCTAATAACTTTTGCAACTCTACAAAATTATCGATCTTGTTTTACATTCCCATTTTAAAAATTAAAAGCCGTTTCGGAAAGGTAGTGGGCCTGTAACACATTCCATGAATAATGATCTGTTTTGCATTCTACTTAGTGTCAATAAATTGAAAATGGACAACAAATGAATATTATGATGTTTACACGAAAGATTTATTTCATATCAATGAACTTTCTGATCATGCAATCTGAATATTCCTTACATCAGCCTGTGAAATGATGAAGAGTTCTTACTGGTCCAAATCATAACTATAATGTACAACATGGCAATTTGGTGGCCAGTTTTAAAGGAATGGAAATGTATCTACACAAATGTTGATGAGAAAAAATAAAGGCCAGTTATGTAATTACATTGATAGTTTTCCATGATAACAGAAAATTTAAATTACAATTTTTGTATTATAAATGTAAATGAAATTTATTTTTTGATATAAATTGTTCATTGCCTATCTAACTCTAATCCTCAATCTTTCATAATACACAAATATATACATGTTCAACAAACAAAAACACTATTTTGATAAATGAATAAAATCAATCCACTAAAAGATTTCTGTGTTTCTTTAAATTTACAAATATATTATTGTAAATACTGGCACACGTTTCAGAAGATTTTTTTTTTTTTTGATCTGCCACAAATATAAATGCAACATATTTAAGATCAAAACGTATTAATCAGTTTCATCACAAAACTCATCCTAATAAATTAAAAGTTTAGATCAATTAACGCTTACCTACATTACAACTGTTATTGTCAATATACTGTGTTACCTTTCTTACTGTACACAACACTATGTACACTATTCTACACAATCAAAATTAAATAGGATAAGGTTAAGACAAATGCAACATAGTTAAGTAACAGATTACTCAAATAGTTCCATATCGAATTTCGCAATATTAAAGACACAAGTCTAACAGTCAATTCCACTGACATACAAAGGGTACTCCTGCCTTGCATTGGTCATACTATGATACAGTTACACATCATGATGGGTTCACAGATCTGTCACAGAAGAACCTGCTAGTTATTATGGCTTTGATTTGTTATCTTTAAACCAAAGACATCTCACACAATGACTCCAATAACTGGATTTGTCTTTTGTATATCTATAACTTACCGATCTTAAATCTTTAATTTTGACAATACATACTATGAAATACTAAAGTATTTATTATCATACATCATCAAAATAAATACAGATTCTGTGCCTATAACAGAGATGGATATAATCTACATTAATCAATCCCAACAGGTGTACAAAGAACACAAGTGTTCTGGATGGAATATCTTTCAGACTTCATAACAAATTTCAAAGTATACCCTGGGGGTGTCTTCATATTCCTTACAATTTAACTATTTAACTAAGTATCAGTGAACTTGACCCAGTTGGCAATGCTCAGGCAATGCTCAAAGTCTCAAACACATCACATGCATACATACACACACACGACGCTCTAAGGTTACCGACACAATATTGTACCAAACCTTGGATATCACATAGCCAAGTAGACTTCCTCCAAGAAATATCAGGTAAATGTTCCTTGTGGTACCACTGGTGATGGCCTGGTCGACATGACTAAAATGTACATTATATAGTCTTTTGTTACAACACTTATCACACAATTCACTATCAATTCTTCTCTTCTTTCTTCTCTTCTCCCTCTGTTGTTGAATCTTCAGAGGTTGACGATGAACTGGATTCACTGCTGGCACGGTCGGATTCCATCTGTAAGACAACACAGAATATATTTAGTGATCATTTTTAATGTTACAAAATTGCATTATACAGTGTAGTTTGTCTTCAGGGACCAGCATATTTGGTCAATATAGCCAGGTTTCCAGATTTCAATATCAAGTTTTTAATTACGATAAATTAAAAAGGAAAACAATATAGGACAAGTCTTTATGAATTCCTGATTTTTTATATAAAGATTTTTTCTCAGTTTAGAATTCTATTCTAGAGTAATTGTTGGCTATATTTCCTGAATTAAGACTATATTTGATATACATATATTAACGAGCAAGCATTATGATCAATATGATGCTCCATGAAAGTGGTCTCAAAACATTCGTGTACATGTATTGTAAAATTGCTTTGAGTACAGTGCTTCCAAATTGGACATATTATTTTGTCTGAAATGCACATGTCTTGCCAAAACATTTTTTTTATTTTTACCTTTTTGTATGCCATTTCAAATAATTTTAGTGATGACTGCTGTAATTCATTGGTAGCAGATACAATATTTTCTGGTGTCTCATTGTCTTTGTTGGCTAAAACTTCCCTCATCTTGGTAATCTGTTCTCGGAGTTTCTGGCTCTGAAACATGATCAAACAACTTGTAAAATCCCCTAGCTTTACTTCCACTGTTGTAGAGATAGTTTGTTCAATAGTGCAATTAGTAAAGACAACTCTTCAATGGTCCATGCAAAATTAAAAATCACATCATGAAACAGAGAAAAAATGGGTTATCTTGCATTATGCATTACTGTGTAAAAAAAACCCAACCCACTAAGTATTTATCGCCAAACAAAAAAGATGATATAGAGTAACCAATCCAATTGGCTTGGCATGTTGATGGCAACATCTTTTATGGATATGATTTAATAGCGTGCAAGTTATTATTTTGAATTCTAAATAATTTTGCTGCTGTTTGATATTAATTCAGTTTCCCCAACGCCGTAAAACTGAATTCACAATCTAATATTGAATTCTGTTTAATTTCTAGAAACAGGAAAGTGTTTGGAGTTATAACAAAAGTTAACATTCAACACTGATCAGTTTTATGCAATATATGTGAAAATAAATTAATTTTCAGCATTGCAATAACCTTTACCTGTTACATATAATGAACTTTTACCTAACTTTTAACATTTGATGAACATGTAATAAAATTTCTCATTATGAAATATGAAGTTAACACTGATAGCCGTATGTTAATTAATTCTCCCCAAAGCAATCAGACAATATACTGTGAAGGTCTTTATCATATCTATGTGATAGATTACCTCTTCCTCTGGTAACTGGGCTTTGAATTCCTCCATCTTTGTTTCAGTATCGTGGATTATACTCTCTGCCTTATTGATGGCCTCGACGGTTTCCTGAAATCATTCACAGTGTTTTTAATGATTTCGTTCAAGGTTTGTGTATATATTAACCTCTTTGGCTCTTATGCAAGTAAAAAGTATTGAAATATGAATTCTTAAATCAATTGGTCTAAAATTTCACATATCATTCAAACTGGTTATGACCTTAGAGTAGAATCTATAATGTTCAATATGATCAATATAGAGGTGTATTATTTAATTCTTACTTTTCGTTTCATATCCTCAGCAGCGTATTTCTCTGCATTCTTAATCATGTTTTCAATATCATCTTTACTGAGTCCACCAGACGACTGAATTACAACTGAAACATAAAGAAAGCAACGTCAAAAGTAGAAAATATATTAAAAGATGCTCCACCGCTGACAAATGGTATTTTTTCACTATAAAAAACAGGAGCAGACGATTTAGTATTTTTCTTCAGTTACAAAAGTTATTACTTTACACCATTACCACCATTGAAAAGTTCGAGCTTCAAGTTAAAAATATGAAAAATAATTAATAAATTTTTGTGTTAATTAGACATATATATACACGATCAAACATCAATTATTGTTCAACTGAGGAATATCATTTATGCTTTGTCGGCGGTGGAGCATCTTTAAGCATTCCAGAAAATCTATTTTTTAAACTGTACTAAACTGTACTACATCAAGTTATTTTTTTAAACTTTTTAATTCGATCATCTTGTTACTCTCTTACCTTGAACTTATATTTAGTCTAAAAATATATCAATTTTGTTGATAATTTATCTCAATATAAAATCTGAACGGGATGTAATGTGACAGAACAGGATAGGACAAGACAAACATGGGTAACGATGATAATTGAACGTTGATGTAATTGACAAAACAGAGATAGGCATGGACAAGCATTGGTAACAGTATGAAATCAGAACAGGATGTAATGTGACAGAACAGGATAGGACAAGACAAGCATGGGTAACAGTATGAAATCAGAACGGGATGTAATGTGACAGAACAGGATAGGACATGACAAGCATGGGTAACAGTATGAAATCTGAACGTGATGTTATGTGACAGAACAGGATAGGAAAAGACAAGCATGGGTAACAGTATGAAATCAGAACGGGATGTAATGTGACAGAACAGGATAGGACAAGACAAGCATGGGTAACAGTATGAAATCTGAACGTAATGTAATGTGACAGAACAGGATAGGACAAGAAAAGCATGGGTAACAGTATGAAATCAACGGGATGTAATGTGACAGAACAGGATAGGACAAGACAAGCATGGGTAACATCACTGTATATTGCTCATTATATCTCATCCAGAATATGCTTCACAAAAGAGAAATTGGACCAAATTATCTAAATTGAAGACTACATACTTTGTTGTTCCTTTCCTGTGCCCTTGTCTCTGGCTGATACATTCACAATGCCGTTAGCATCAATATCAAAGGTCACTTCAATTTGGGGAATTCCTCTTGGAGCTGGGGGGATTCCAACCTGAAAATAACCATTTTACCACCTCAAAATTACAATTGTTCAGCAGGGCTCAACAATATCATTTTTTCACACTTGTCCATTCGGGCAAGTAATTTAAAAATCCACTTGTCCGACAACCAAATCCACTTGTCCAAACTTTAAACACTAACTTACAGAGAAAAAATTGTTTGCATAATGTCATATTACTATTGAAATAAATTGTGTCGGTTGCCTTTATTATTATGATTTGTTCATTGATTATTGCACTTCACTTGTGACTTATAACTTAAGTTACAAAAGTAAATGATCATTTCTCGTCAGATACATCGGGTACATTTCTTTTTCCTTCCACGCTAAAGCCATATTTTGTTAAATCCATTCTCCAATAAAAACAATATATGTCATTTCAGCGCTTTCAATAGAGCGACCTTTACATACAAACGCAACAGCGATCCAGATTTTCTTGATCGGAACACATCTGGCTTTTACCTAATGTACTAGTAACATACCTCCAGGTACCATTGCAGTTCAATTGATAACGGCATGAACAACTATTGATTTATGCAATACAGGCATTTTAAACCTTTTTTTGGTCATTTCTGAGAAATTAGTCTCAGCTAAAAATCGCTTGTCCGAGCGAGCAAGTGTGTATCATGATGTACTTGTCTGACAGAGATTTGTACTGGTACGGACAAGTCGAACAAACGTAATTGTCGAGCCCTGTTCAGTTGTAAAACAGTAGCAGCAGCATCATCTCAAAAAACTTAAAAACTTGAGAAAGTCATAACTAGGGCTGTAACGAGTATCCGAGTACTCGAGTATTCACGAATTATTGAGAAAGATCGGATACGAGTATTCGTTACTCCTGATATTTGTGGATCGCGATCTTTCAAAAGCAAAAAATAATACCTTCTTTAATGCTGTCATAGCTCAAAAATGTGAAGGAATGTACACTAAAATCTGAATATCATCGATGTTTTCACTTTGAAGTAGACCGGAAGTACACAAGAGCTGCGTGAAGTAAAGCTAGCAACATGTTATTTTCGTATCCACGCTTCGATGCAGTGTTGTGAATTCTTCATAAAATAATAATGATAAAACATAATTATTGAATTCTAGAGATGTAAAAAATGATAATTGATTTCGTTTTCATTACGGGTCGGAAATATTTAAAAATACGAATATATATCATTAGGCTACTGAATATGTAGATGTGAACCCCATGTCAAATACGAAAGGTAGGCTAATTATGAGTCAAAATCATAAATCACTTGATTAAAAATAAAAACTATAGGCTTAGAACCAAATTAAATTGTAACTGCTCTTAAAGATTTAAAGAGTTTTTTCTTAATCTCAATGTTTATTCTGTATTTGGCCAAAATAAAAGTAACAGTGAAAATATTTTCATATGGTTATTTATGCCTTACCATGATGATTTCATGCCGTAATTGATGTGCAGTAGTATTTTTGAGATAACATTTCAAAATTCAAATGATTTGATTCCTGCTGCACTTCACCTGTAACTCTATTGCTTAATGATAAGGAATGTAAAACTGCTAAAAATGGTTTTATTATCAATCAAACATTCATCAATATATAAGAGCATTATTGAATTATCAATAGAAACAGTTTCGACTTCAATTGAATCTTTTGCTTGTATCTAACTGGTGATTCGTGGTCCGATCTGTGAATCGTCAACCTCGAATCGTGGATCAGATCGGATCGCCACATGTTAGACAATCCACAGCCCTAGTCATAACAGAATTGATATTTGAAATTTACACAAAAATATTTGATCTACATTGTCAGCTCCATTAACCATGATCAGCAGGCTGTATATCTGTCTGACCAGTTCTCTAAAGCTCTTAATCTCCCAGTGTTAACATGATCCATTCTACACACAAGATATGGCTCATGTGATAAACTGGTCATATCACATCCTATGATAAGCAAATCACTCAATTATACCAGAACATGATATTTCAAGATGACAAGGCTTTATCTACTAGCTAGCAGATCACAGTTCAAGATGACAAGGCTTTATCTACTGGCTAGCAGATCACAGTTCAAGATATGATGAAATTATTATTTTCTTAGATTGGAAAAGGGTCATATATTCAAGCTATATGATGTATATTTGTCAAGGAATAAATTAATGGATCAATGAGTCAAATTTCAAATGGAAATCGTTTCAAATTTTCAAAGTGTACTCTTGAAATTCTTCTGGCCAAATTACCCATTTTCTTTCCAAAATAAACTAAAAAATAATTTTTAGTAGAGATAGCATTTAATAGATAACCTGAGGAAAGCTTTGTCGAGGTAAACTCACCAGTTGGAACTGTCCGAGGAGTTTGTTGTCGCCTGCCATTTCTCTCTCACCCTGGTGTACCTTGATCTCTACTTGAGTCTGACCATCAGCTGCAGTGGAGAACACCTGCAATACAGAAATTACAGAATAATATACGATGTTTTGTTCTGACAAAATCTTTTTATAAGACATTCATTTTATGAATTCATGCACAGTGTAAAGCATTGTAGGAGACAGGTTTACAACATCACAGGGCCTTGGAAAAACTTCAAAATGTACTTGTCCGCCAGACACGCCCTCCTCTGAAATCTGCTCGTCTGGATGGCATTTTTATTTACCTTCAATATATTCCATATATCGGAATTCATTAAGCATTACTGTATGTGAAATAAGTACAAAGAATATTCCTGATTTGTCTTGTAGCCCATAATAGCATCAAACCACTAAACCAGTGTTTTTTTCACTTACTATTTTCAACAGCCTATGCCTTTTCAATTGGGAAAATAACTTGGAATTTGGAAGGAATTGGGAAAAATTTGAGACGCTTAAATTTTTTTCAAAATCACTTGCCCCGGCAAGTAGAACCCAATAATTCACTTGCAGCTGCTTAAAATTAAATTCCACTTGCCAGTTGCCCCCAAAAGATACCATTTTTTATCGCAGTACTGTACTTATTAGAATCAAAAACTTTAAAATTATCTAATAAACATTTCTATTTCACAAGACGTTTTCCTTCTATTATTAGAAGAAAAATAAAACAATTAATTTGCAACACTATTTGCATTTTTAAAACTTTTTTTTTGTTTCTCTATTTTTTCCCCTCTATATTCCTGAATTCCGGAAACCGGATTCCGGCTCCATTATTAGCTTCCAAGTGCTACTTCCTACCTTGAACAGAGATTGTTTTTACACAGAAAAACGCATTGCTTATGTCGAAAAAAATAATAATTAGACGACTAATAATGTAAGTTAACTCTGGAAACATTGTTATATAACTTAAAGCAGTTAACTATTGTTTTTATTAGCTTGAATGTCTGTAAAACGTCTCTGAACTGAAGGTGCACCTAGCGACCTAGTTATGCTCATTTTGATTTTGTTTTCATTTTGTGAAATAAAAATTGTTTCTAATCCCAAATCATTTGTTTTAAGTAATGTAGACTATATTTACACATTTTAGGAATGAAAATCTGGTTCAAATCATCAACACATATGTCGTTGAAGTTGATCAGTTTTTATTGGGAAATTTGACTTCAAAATTGGGAAAATAAGGCATTTTTTTGCTAGGGGAAACAGCCGAAGTTCGGCTGTAGATTCGACCAAAAAAACCCACTGTAAACTTGTAAATACTTTGATAGAGCTTGCAAATAGTTGGAAATACTTCATAAGTTTAAAAGGAGAGTAAAATCAAACGAGAAAAGACACTAGTATCTTTGCTACTTACTTGAGATTTCTTGGTAGGAATGGTAGTGTTTCTGTTGATGAGCTTTGTGAAGACACCTCCAAGAGTTTCGATTCCGAGGGACAAAGGTGTTACATCCAACAACAAAACATCTGTCACGTCTCCGGCCAACACCCCTCCCTACAAAACAGAAGAGTTTTTAATTGTATTCAAAGTCAAATAGTTTCTGCAGTGTCTTTACATAATGTAAGATTCAAGAAGTATTTCATCGTAGACTAAATATTAATTCAAGCTAATTGACATCCATGTAATCACTTTTCATTTTTTTTTTATTCCTATGGAGAAGATTTTTTGTTTAATATTTGTAACATTATTGAAGGTTAATCTGATTCAGCTGTTACCTTTCAACAATGTAAATGAAAAGACAAACCTGAATGGCAGCGCCAATAGCCACAGCCTCGTCTGGGTTTACTGATTTACTGGGCTGGCGGCCAAACAGTTCCTGAACAGTAGACTGAACCTGAAACAAAATTCAGATGTGAAGTACATAAAGCAACAACATTTTTAAAACGTTTAATTATTGATCTACTTTTTAATGCCTTGTTTCGAATTTTTAAGATCTTTTTTCATAAATGTTTTTTGGTTGAAAACAGTTCTCTTGTAACATATTTGATATTTTCTATAGTTGTGTATAGCAGAACCTATTTTGTTCAGTGTCAGCTCCATTAACCATGATCAGCAGGCTGTATATCTGTCTGACCAGTTCTCTAAAGCTCTTTATCTCCCAGTGTTAACATGATCCATTCTACACACAAGATATGGCTCATGCGATAAACTGGGTCAATTATATCTTATAATACCTCAAGATTTAATACTTCTACAAACATCTCTTTTATAACACAATTTTTTTGAAACAGTAACTTCTTCTGCAGTTGCACTCAAATATATAAAGTTTTGCAGTTTTTTCTTGTTCTTTTTTTTTTTTTTGGACAAACCTTTGGCATACGAGACATTCCACCGACAAGAATGACTTCTCCAATATCAGATTTCTTTACATCAGCATCCTGCATGGCCTTTTGACAGGGTCCAACTGTACGCTTGATGAGACTATCAACGATAGACTCAAATTTTGATCGTGAAAGTTTCAGGTTCATATGTTTAGGTCCTGAAGCATCCATCGTCAAATAAGGCAAGTTAATTTCCGTCTGAAACAGCAAAAGAACACATAGTCATGATTGAAAATACTAGAGACTTTAAAATCAATTTCACTGAAATTAACATTTTGCATATATCTAACATAAGATAAAGGAATATTTCCAAAATTTTAAAATCAGTAAAAAGTTTTCCACATCATTTCTAAATAAATGCATATTAAATTTTTCACATTTTTTTCCCTATAGAAATATTTTTAATAACTTCAAAAACCTATAAAATTAATCCATTTCACTTCAAAGACAAAAGTAAATTTTTTTTACCTGTAATGAGGACGATAACTCAATCTTGGCCTTTTCAGCTGCCTCCCTAAGTCGCTGCATCGCCATGTTGTCCTTTGTGATGTCTAGTCCTTGCTGAAGGTCAAATTACAATGTCAAATTACAAAATATGGTAATAACGAATACAGCTGGTGTTAATTCTGTATTGATGTGATTTTCTGCATGTTCATTTATTTTCCCAGTAGTTTTGAAATTTTCTTCTTAGTCTGCATGTTTCAAAGGACAAAAAGCCATGTCCTATTCTTTAATGAAATACAATATCAAACTCATAGCTTAAAGTAAAAGTCAGTCAGTACTGAGGCAAAGATGTTTTGTCAAAAAGAAAGCCTAAACTTTACTTTGGGATACTTTCATCCATATCCCAAAAGCATTGATTGAGTCATGGCAGTTTATGTCTACTTACATCCCGCTTGAATTCATCAGCTAAGAAATTAACAAGGTGGTTGTCAAAATCTTCTCCACCAAGGAATGTGTCTCCATTTGTTGACTTCACTTCAAACACACCTTTCTGGATCTCGAGCACAGAGATATCAAATGTACCTCCTCCTAAATCATACACTGCAATTCTGTAAAAATAAATTGAACATTTTTCTAATTATCATATTTCTTACTCATAAGCAAGGTAGTCAAAAAGAGAGAACCATTAATAGATGTATATTGAAGTGATCAGTCCTAGTGTCTAAGTTTGTCAGCTCCATTAACCATGATCAGCAGGCTGTATATCTGTCTGACCAGTTCTCTAAAGCTCTTTATCTCCCAGTGTTAACATGATCCATTCTACACGCAAGATATGGCTCATGCGATAATCTGGTTTGTGATTTGCTTCAGTAGGGTAATTACAGGGAAATAACACATTTTCAGTTAGTTTAAACTATTTATTCAAAGATAAGACAATACATGTAGAATACAATTAAATAATGTACATAAGGATTTGGTAACAAGCTTAAAGCTTATGTAAAACCATCTCCTTATTTGTGGTAGGCCTAAATCTTATAAAGTAGAGTAGTCAAAAAAGAAGTTTTTATTTGGTTATAGTAAAGTATCCTTACAGTTTATCTTCGGTTTTGTCCATTCCATAAGCCAGAGCAGCTGCTGTAGGTTCATTGATGACTCGGAGACAATTTAGTCCCGAAATTTGACCAGCATCTTTTGTAGCCTACAAAACAGATGTGTGAAACTTGTAAATTAACAAAATTGTTGTCCAATTCACACAATATACTACAAAAACTTCTTTACAGAAAGTCTTTCATACAAATGGGAGAAAACACTAGTATATAAGTTTGTTAGAAGTTATCTTTATGCGTTTCAACTTCAGTTTTAACTAGATTTTAAAACAAGAATAATAAAATACCTAAGCATATACCTTCATATCATTAGGTTTTTAACAAGCCGAGGTATTATAAAACTGTATGAAGCTTTCTGCTTATAAAGTGACTGCAATAAACATACCTGTCTCTGAGAGTCATTGAAATACGCCGGAACTGTGATGACAGCATTTTTCACATTCTGACCAAGATAACTCTCTAGAACAAAACATTTAAATTGTTGAAACATAAAACTTCAAATAAGTAATTACATTATCAATAAGAAAGTTGTTTAACAATGCAAGCAACAGTGTAGCAGTTCATGTTCTTGATCAAACCAGATAACTTAGTATACGGTAAAACCCAGTACCTTATAACAAACCTCTGGAGATCAACGGAAATCTATCGGATATTTATTCTTACAGGAATCTCCATTGGAATTAATTGTTATGTTAAAGCCATCCATTTGTTGTAAACTTGTTTGTAACACAGGTGTTTTAGTGTGTAATTTAATAATAAATAATATTTAAATAATTTGAAATATTTGAACATATTTCTGTGTAATACAATATAATTGTTGATATTTATTCATTCATGTGTTAGATACTTATTAGATTACATAAAGGTCACTATCATTACCTGCAGTTTCTTTCATTTTGATGAGAACAAAAGCTCCCACTTGACTTGGTGAGTACAGTTTCCCATTGGCTTCAACCCATGCATCACCATTAGATGCTTTTACGATCTTATAGGAAACTGTTTTCCTGAAAGGTACAAAATAACAGACATAAAGATCTAGAAAATACAAACCTAAACCTCTTCACATCAAGAGAAACCATTTGATTGTGAATATGCCCTATTTGACTAGTTTAAGTATTAATTTGAATACAGTTAAACCCAGTTATATTGCCACCCGTTTTACTGCCAAACCCGCTTATCGCCATGAATTTATTCAGAAATGATTTCCCTCCATGCAAATTAATACACCCATTATACCGCCAAACCCGCCTACCGCCATCACATTCACAATGATTAAAATAACACTATAATGACCTCGTTAATATCACAAAATTCTGTTAATAGGGACACATGTTTTCGTAAGGTGATCGACCGAGAGGTTATCAGATACACTCACTATGGTCGCGTGAACGACCGTGTGTACACAGTGAAATCAATTAACAATATGGGTACACCTTTGTTATTGTTTTACAGGTACCGTATTTTCCCTATTAAGAGCGCCTCCTCTAATAAGGGCGCCCCCACGTTTTTTGCTGAAAAAATCAACTAATTTCATACAATTTTTGTGCCAGATTGTGACGATTTGTCTTTGCAGACGCTTAAAAAATACTGTTTCACATCAATCTGATGCTTAACAGATACCCGATCAGCTTTTATAAGCACTAAATTTGTTGCATTGGACAACTTAGGACCTCTTTGCCAAGTATTTACACATAGAAATAGCGAGAACGCCATATTCAAAATAAAACGTGTCACTTGAATGCCCCACACACGTGTATGGATGAAGACTAACTGGCAACAACATTTTAGCGATGTCTATATAGGTTTTATGATTACTTACTGTATATCTATGATAAAGGTTCCTAAATAACAGGAATGTTATCATTTCTAAGCATTTTATTGTGTGCTCTTGTCGGTAATTTCCATCTGCCACAAAACGAAAGTAGCGATCGAAAGCACCGTCCGCCATTTTGTGTACACATGGTAAACAAACAGGCTAGCATGAAATGCCAAAATTCCGTGAAACAAACATATTTAACCAATGTTTGATACTTCTGGTGCATACATTTCTTCATAATTATGTAATTTCAACACTTACTTGACTTCAAAACGTAAGTTGGTTATAGTAAGTTTCAGAAAAATATGAAACTAAAAGCAGGATGACTATAGTCTGTTTCAGAAAAAACATCTAAAAATGGTCTCAAATAACGGCGCCCCCTTTGGCCATTTACCTGCGCCCGGCGCCCTCATTAGGGAAAATACGGTAGGTATTGCAAGTTGTGGTGAATAAAACTCAATTCTGTACATGTGTTTTACTTACTATAACATTAGTTGTTATTGACGAAAAGGAGTACCTCAGTAACCTATTTTGATATTTGCAGACATGTGCACGGAAGTGAGGTCACGACTGCACTGCGCTTGTTCAGAACTTCTATTCTTTGTTTCCGGGTGGGATTTCCCGGGGATAAAATATCATGTAACCGAGAAGTAGCAGGCAATTACGGCACAATACTTGGTAACACAAATAAGTTCGGTTTTCGTATTTTACACATATACAGCTGATATATTTATTGAAAGACTACTATCTAAATTTACTTTGATTTTGGAAACTATTCATATTACAAAATACGAAGTGGCCATACAGTATACAGACTGACTAGAAAGTCTGTTTCAGTACGGCATCGTAGGACTACCTATATTTAGGCCTTATTAAGATTTCAACGACAAATCCGATATACTGCCAAACTCGATATATCGCCAAAATCTAGGAAAACAGAAAGTGGCGATATAACAGGGTTTTACTATATTCAAGTTATAGAATTCTTTTGCAATATGACTTTAATACAAGAGATCCCAGAGGGATCTTGGCGCCCACCAAAGATTGATCTATGTCTGACAAATGAAAAAAGTGTACACCTAAACCTTAAGTTTACAATGGGCCAAATTTCATATCTTGGGGGTCCTAAGGACTATTTAAGTCAAACTTTAATTCTTACATGTCTTTCTGCACTTCAGCATCTGTGAATCGTCTACCAATAAGTCGCTTTTGTGGCTGAGATGTGTTCTGCGGCGTTGGTCACCGCTTGTCGTTTAGCTGGCATTCCAACAAGCCGCTCGCCATCTTTAGAGAAGGCTACTACTGATGGTGTGGTACGAGCTCCTTCCGAGTTTTTTTAGAAACCTTGGCAGATTTTCCTTCCATGAGGGCGACACAGGAATTTGTTGTACCAAGATCAATTCCAATGACTTGTCCTTTCACTTTTCAGACCTTAACACACAAAAAATCCCAACACATTTTCAGTGAGTCGTGCATTATCATGAAAAGAATAACTGGTTTTTTGATGCTTTGAAATTAAAATTTATTCTGAAGAGACATCAAATCACAAGGTTCTTTATTGACCGACAACATGTACTTTTGCAGGGAAGGCTTTATTAGGGCCAACAATAATAATAAATAATGTTGGAAATTCTAAGCATTCCTATCTACATACTTAAAATGATAACCTACTTGTAATAACTAGCAATAAATCAATGATAATTTCAATATAGGAACTTCACTGGACAGTGAAAATAATTATGTCGAAAGATTGTGTCCTAAATCTAGAGATAAAGGATGTCTTCATAGTTTTCTTTGGTTGTGGCCATATTAATTTAATATTTAAGATCTAAACAGTAAATACTTACGCATGTCTCTTGCTTTGATGTTGAACTTGGTCATTTTTAGAAATTCACTACAGTAGCTGGAGCCTACAACATAAAACTGTATTAGTATTATAAAACTTTTTTAGAATTTGGTAACTTGGTATGATGAAATGAGTTTATAGGTTGGCGTGGTATTACATTGTCTACCATACACATCCTTTTATAAGGGTGCAGCCCTTCGTGCCCGAAGTGTGAAGTACTTCAAAGGTAACACATACATGAAAATATAAGAAAAAAACCCAATCTCCAAAATTCAATCCTACACACTGACAGCTTCAGTTTGCGGCCGCCATTTTTTTCCCACTGTAAAAAATCCCATCAGTGTGAATGTGATGCTTTGAAATCAGCTCATTATTTAATCAAGTGGTTCAAATGCTTTTATGATCCGACGAACGTAATCTTCATCTGGCAGAAGCTTAGTGCTATTGCTCTTTATAAGCAAGCGTTCAAGTAATAGACCACCTTCCAATATAAATCAGCTGACCAAAAACGGAATATCTGTTATGGAAATAAGAATTTCTTCTTTCTCTTATGTGGATTTCCTTCTCAAATGTAGGTTTTCGGACCATAGTAGAGTGTGAATATATGAATAAAAAATAAAAAGAAAATTTGGCTCTATTATTTCCACAAATTTAACTTTCAATAGTGCATAATTAATTGTTACTGAAATATGCGCCCTTTAAAGCCTTGCCTACAGTCATATTATTCTTAAGTATTTCCCCGTTTAGTGCCAGTGCACTGCATCAATTATTGAGGAGAAGTTGATTAGAGGTACAGTAGATCATTCGGATTGAGAGTGTTTATGAGTCCCAGAGATACAGATTTGAAACCCTGGTCTAACTGTTCATAGTTATTTTCTTTCCTGTTACAGAATTGGCACCCAAATTAATCAACAACAGGATAGCAGACTGGAAGCAACCCTAATTATATTAGAACTTAATTAATATCATTCTCCTACTGAAATACATAAATATCATGTCAAAATATATCAACTACTTAAAGTTGACTATACGAAACACTCCCTTCTAGCCTCTACAAATTTCATAACTGAGATAATCAACACTCAAAAGTGTGTATTGCATAAAAATAAGGCGTAAAATTAAATTTATAATGCATTGTACAATAGCTTAAATGGCTTGTATAGGGCCAAACTTCATTATGAAAGAGCAAATTTGCTCTTGCATCAGAAAAGAATAAACTTCATTCCAGCAGCTTCCGCCATCAAAATTGATCTAAAAACGATAGTAATACCAAAAAGGGGTATTTGAATACTGAATGTATCACTATATCGCCATATTACAAGAAATCACAACTTATGTAAATGATTTACTCGAGTGTAGCTAACTATTACAAACCACATGGCCAACATGATTGACCTTAGCACTGCTGCAACTGATACGGCTTATATACAACCTTTCGTGAAAAACTTGTGAAACTTCTTGAACTGCAAAAGATCTTTGGCAGTCTTTAAACATTTGTGTGAAACTCTTGAAGTCGAAAGCATCTTGCTATATTGACTTTTTCGCAAACTCAAAAGAAACTACGCGGTGCCCTTGCTTCTCCGCACGTGTGATGTCAGAATGGTCTAGAATTGCGCATGCTCGAATGTGTACTTCCTGTCTATTTTCACTAAAGGTTCTCGCTCCTCGACTCAAATTATGTAACTCAGGTTACCTCCTTCCTCTATTTGTACATGACATTTATGTAACTCCAATCAACTGACAAATGACTTTGTGACGGTCAAAGCGGTCTATAAAGAACATGCATAGAAAAAAGAGACTATATAGCCAGTGGTCTTAAATCTATATATACATTAAGTTAGATCAAGTTATGTTGAAATATTGACCATTTGGTATCTTAATTAATTTATGGCGAGCCAACATTTTAAGTAATTTCAATGCATATATATAAGATACATGTATCTTGATTGCGATATAACCATATCTCATATAATAATAAATATCTAATTGCTAACATCCCAGGATGGTATTCAATTCAATTCATTTTTCAATTCATTTATTTCCGTGGACCTGGTACGGTCATAAGTACAATTACATCACGTAAAATATACAATTGATATAACAAAAGAGAGGGAGAGTGTTTATATAATAGATATCAAATTTCCCCGCCAAATGTCTCAACTTTTTAACTTTTCTGACTTTTTCTTAAAAGAAAATGAATAAATTTACCAGTATTTTTGTAATTCTTTAACGTTGTTAACGCTTAATAATTTTAACTAATTTAAAAACACCTGGTCTTCTGTATTAATATTTCTTAATATATATTTGCGGGCGTAAATCCACATAAAATGGACGTTGTAATAGAAAGTGATATTCATCTTCAAGTTCATTTAAATTCACAACATGTAACAACAATCTATTTTCTCTCTGGGATATTTTGTTTTTCTACCCTTTTCAATATTCGATAATGTGCTGAAATTCTTTATTTTGGTTAAACATTTTTATATACAGTGTAAATAGGGTTTTCTTAAATAAAATTGTAAACAAAAATTATCATTTTAAATGTTTATACAGTATACCTCGTGTTGTATTACTTATATTGTTGATAACCTGTTGTCTATGATATATTGCATCATTAATTCTATTCTCAATAATGTTAAATGTATAACAGTCAACGTGTCTATCATTCCAGAGGTATGCTAATCCAATTTTTGCTAGTTCATTTTAATGTTGATTGACCACTCGTCATTAAGTTTCAATTCTAGTATCTAAACATTCTTTAAAATACAGTTAGAAGTACCTTTTAGTTTTGTCCAATACTTCAAAATTTTTAATTTTTCTGGTTATATACAAAGGCAACCTTCCTAGTTCTAAATAGACAAAATCATTACAAGTTGTTTATTTACTCAAGAACATTTTTGCAAAAGTTAGTGTGCACCTTTTCTACATCAGGAGCCTTATGATGTCCCCAAATTTCACTTGCATATCCCAGTATACTATTAATATAATGTATTCAAAAATTGAACACTGAGTCGAAATATTAAATGCATGATTTTTTCAACATACTACATATGGGAAAATAAGCTTTTCTTCCTTTGATTTGCAACATGAATTTGAGTTTTCTTAAATTTAACCATTGTAATTAAATAACATACCAAGATAATTGAATTCGTCGACTAACATCAATATTAACATTATTGTAAGTCCAATATTCATTTCCCCCTCTGTCTACCCCGTTACTGAAAATCATTATTTTTGTCTTATCAACATTTAAGAATCAACTTACATCGTTATTTATATATTATATAACGTATCAATCATTTCTTGCAGAGATTGTGGGCGACTCAGCGAGTAGAACTGTTATCATCTGCATACATAATACAAAACAAGTTAAGTCCAACCAATTTCTACTGATGGATAGTTTTCTCTAATAAAACACATTTCACAATCATTGACATATAAAACTGTACAATCGGTGACAATATTTCGCTTTGGAATAGACCGATCGTGTTTCTGTAATATTCAGACAATAATCCATTATATTTTGATACAAGATTTCACATTTTGGTAAAGTGATTGAATGATTTTTAGCATTTTATAATGTTTTATGGTAGCTTTTATAATCGGTCGTTTTGCTTGCCATGTTTCAGGTTTTATGGAACAGACACAATTCCTGTGCGAGTTATTCCCCTTGTAGTCATGCACGTGATTTGTACGTAAATTTGTCAATGGAAAGCGTGATTTATGAATGGAATTCGTTTACTATGCATAAGCAACGCGTAGTATTTTCAGGGGCACTGAGATCCATCGTGCGTATTAATAAATTATAAACATTTTCACCGCACGCCGATTTCGGGAAATGCAATAGTGATTTTAAAATCAACATATATCTGTAATACAAGCTAACAAAAACAATCACCAAGTGTTAATTATTCAATTTTAACCGTGAATAAAGATCATTAATCTATTATACTTCACGTATTATTGTTCGACTACAACATGTACTTAAATATCTAGTAAATTACGGAGCCCGCGAAGGGACAATGGAAATATGTTTATTAATCCGTGCACACGGTTTGTCAAGTTATTAACACTACACTTGCATCATCTTCTGAACATTTTAAATAAAATGTTTCATCTTTCATAACGCGGGTCGTCTTGTGCTTTCCGCCTCGTTCTAATCATCGTGCGTTAGTTTGACTATCACTGCGTCAGACGACAAAAACAGCTCAATTGAATCTTTCTTCACATTGTAGTTTTAAAGAAACATTTTTTTTTGGAATGGCAGTGTTTATGGTCTTTGGTCCGATTAAGTGACAGTCGCGCGATGTCTTTCACCTTTGAGTTCGAAACCTATGTGGAGTGGGGCAGTTGTCAGAATTTTGAAACATATCGATGGTTTTCTCCCAATACTCTGGCTTTATTTTATCTTTCGATAAGACTCGTCCTTACATAGCCCTGTCTGATCTTATCCTTGACCACCAGACGAGCGTGACATTATTTTAAGGACAAAATTAATGGTTAATCTAATCAATGTCAGGTTTTAGATAGAGCCATTTTAGCATCACATTGAAACACAGTCAACTTGTATTCTTCTTAAAAACTTTGGTATCGTTTTATCCACGCAGTAGTGTCGTCTCTCCGTTGAGTTACACAAATAATATTTGTGTACTACGTATTTTTCGCGTAAAGGAAGCACGTGTCTTTGGTTTTGGAATTGCCGTCAAAACTGGAAATATAAAGTAGAAATTGTCTATTAGATGGAAAGTATGCAAATGACTATATAATAAGGCGGACGTCACAATTCTTTTCGCCTTTTTTTGTCATTTTATCAATGCGTACTTTCTATTAACACGGATCAACAACTTCCGTATTTTGTTATTACAGCGAAATATTATTAGAAGAGAAACTTAATAAATGAATGCCTTTTCTGAAATATTCAATTAAAGTAAGGCGTCAACACAACATATGCGATAGTGTAGGTACATGTAGGTAATAATGACACCGTTAATCTCTTAATTACCTAAAGGCTCGACCCGCCAAACTGTATAAACACAAGATCGTGAGCAATATCCATGTCAGTCGGTGCAGTCAGGTGTGTACACATGGTAAAAAAAATCTCAAGGGCTGAACACCTGTTCGACGAATACATGGGTAAATACTATGTATTTGAATGAAATGGGACATAATTTTACTGTTCGAGGAATAAGAGGTATTCGACGAATAGACTTGTTCGAGCTATCGGGGTTTTGCTACATAGGATTATATATAGGGAGACGGTCGGGCCGTACGACCATTTCGACGAATAGGGGTATTCGAGGAATCCGAGTTCGAGTTAGAGGGTTTTACTGTATAGTAATTCATCAAAATTATATCAAAACTTATAGTTGTTTTTTCATACTGGCTTCAGCATGCTTATATCATGTATGTGATTTGTTTTTTTCTTTTGCGGTTCTTGTGTGAAGAAATGTTATCTATTATTTTCCTGTAATACTTTTTTAATGTCTCATGGTATGGTGTAAATAATGTTATCATGAAATAGAAATGAAATAAATCGAAATAGATATGGTAAATGGATAGGTGGAATATATAATCCTTACTTACTTTTTATAGTTTTTTAATATACATTATCTAAGGAGTACATGTTATATATTTCGTTCCGGAGTTATCCGAAATTCATCATTTTTCAGTTTTCTGTATATAAAATGTGTATGGTTACATATCACATTGGAAATTCTTTAAGTCATGGTTAGTAGAATAAAACCAATTCTACCAGATATATTTCCATTGGAAATTAATTTTTGGTAAAGGTTTCCAATTTTATTTGAAACATCGTGATCTAGTATTCCCGTTGAGTTCATTAATTACATTTTTATTCCAGTTTGAATTTTATTCAGTAAGTATAGTGATTGTTTTAATCACAATTATTCAATTCAGAACCCACGAAAACGTTTTCCTCAATATCTTTCCTCAGCACTACCTATTCGCTAACCATTGTCATTGGCTACTTTGATAGGCAGTTGTATCATCTCATAGATTTCTACATAAATATCTATTGATCGTAATGGAACTTTTAGTTCTGTGTCGAAATCACCTATCGTATTTGTCCACTGCTGAGAAAGACTTAATGAAAAGCTTTTTTTCGGTTAAAGACAATCATGATTGTCAATGATTCTTGATTCAAATGTTCATCATGTTGTGTTTTTTGTTTCATTCGCTCTTAATAGTTTGTGACATTGCGGTTCAACAGAGAAATACAAGTAGTATAAACGATTTAATATCCGATGCATTTACACAAGCAGTAATATCATATGTAGTGTCTAATGAGCTGCCAGCCTAGTATTGTCCATTTGCATTCCATGAAGTTATGGTAGTTTGTGGTTTTATATAACAAATTGTTTATTCAATGTGAAAATCCAACATCTATAAAAGCACATTCCCCATTACATTCTGGTCCGCTTGCAGATCTTTATAGTGACAAATATTCTTGAGAAAGACCATTATTTTATACTTCTTCGCTTTCTCTTTTGTACCAAACCCAGTTAGATTTTATTCCAGATATAAATCTGTTTGAGACATTTGTAATCTCCACCCCCATCCACTTTATTGAAAGCGTATTCTGTTGATCTAGAAGATAGACAGAACCCTCTTCATCTCTAAATAAGTATATTCCAAGTCCTGTATCAAGCTATTCGTATCAGCAATGTTTCTTTCAGGGACGAAACGTTTTTGACCCTGAATGAATAGTATCTGAACTTTCTGTAGTCCTGTGACCAGCGTTTTTTCAACTATTGTATAATATACCTTTTAACATTGTTAGAGGTCGCACATTCGAAACAATTCATTAATATCTTCCACCAATTCTTTTTGCACATATATGAATTGTAACTTTGATCATTATTCCCAAAATTTAATACTGCATTGACTATGACAATCCAGAATATGTTTGTAACCTTTTGGCGTTATCGGATCCAAACTGGGGCTGAAAGCCACCCTGAAAATAAAGTTTTGTTGATTTTTACAAATTTTAAATGTCAAAGTCAAATAGAACATATTTTCACATTGACATTTATTAAGACAAGGCCTCAGGAAGACTTATGTAAAACCTTCTAGCTTGATCTTACGTCAGTGGCAATAGTTCAAAGGTCAGTATAATGTTTCATTGGTCAAGAGACTGGATCATCATCTTGGTTTTAGTCTGAAAAATGCACAATCGTTGTTTGTTCTAACGGTTTTTTTTTAATGAATATTATGCATTCATGCCCGATGAAAACAAGTTGTTTTTATTATTGTAGGGTTTCTTTTCCCGGAAGTGTAATATTTCGCCGACGGTTTGCCCGAAAATTCACGAAACGCTATTGGGTTACATTTTTCCTAAATTTGCGATGAAATGAAAAATGACGTGTTTACTACTGTCGTCCGTCATCTATGTACAATTTGGAAGGAGACTATCTCTGTGTGGAAAGGCGGTAATCACCCATAGGGGCACGTTGCCCCAGTGGAAATACGATGTTTTATATACCCGCGGAAAATTTACGACGTTTTATTTCCCTGGTCGTGTGATGTGTTTCAATAATCACAGACATCGTATAAATATGGAGGTATTTGTAAACACGACGTTTTGTTTTCCTGTCATGTATGTTTCAAACTAATCACAGACACTTGTTAAAATATGAGGTATTGGGAATACGACGTTTTTATTTTCCCTGTCATGTGATGTGTTTCACTAATCACAACACTGTTATAAATAGAGGTATTGCGGATACGACGTTTCAACTAATCACAGACATGTTATAAATATGAAGGTATTTGGGAATACGACTTTTATTTCCCTGTCATGTGGATGTTGTTTCAACTAATCACGACACTGTTATAGAATATGAGGGAAAATATATAACGTCGTATTTCCCTCGATGAAATACTTCTGAGAAGTCATTCAATAAATAAAAGTCAACAACAAATATTGTCTCCATTATTATCCTTTTGAATAGGTAAACATTACTTCAGTTACTTTTCGATCGTACAACAATGACGAAAGAAGAGTAAAAATTCGCTTTTCATTTCATATCGATTTAAGGAATATTTAGTAAGCGTTTCGCGAATTTTCGGTTATTATAAAAAGCCCTCGGTAAACAAGCATTCGGGGTAAACCATAAAACCATCATAGTCACATGCTACCTAGGCCATTAATGCATAACAAAATAATGTAGCTGTTCAGAATTAACAAGGCGTCCATGTGTCGGCGGGTAATGTAACACGGTGCAATTAGCGGGGCGAAAAGACGTGTGATTATCGCTTTTGTAAGGCGAAATAACGAAATAACGAAATGGCACATATCAGCAACTCATGTAGACATTATGCAGCAATTATCCTAACCAAGCTGTTGGTATGACCATAAGTACAGATGTATCATGCGTAATAGAAGGACAGTTACACAGCATGATAATTTTTAGATACACATAACCCGTGGCGTAACATCTTAAAACTTCATGACAAACATTTAATACTAGACCACTTGTATTATGAAAAACTGAAATTGAGTATAAAACTTATCGAGAAATTCAGAGATAAGTAAAGCCGAAAATACGAGCAACATACGAGAAATTGTATACAAAAAAAGCGTTTTCGATGGATTGGTGTGTGACAGATTCGTTTTATATATTGGTAGGTCTAAAAATTAAAGAATTTCCATGGGAGTGGGTGTACATACCATCAAATTCTTTAGGACCTAATTTCGGAAATTCTGATGCAAATGAGCACTTTTGAAGAAGAGAAAAGGAAGATATCTTATCATTTGTGTGTTCAAATGTGACCATACAACGTCGTATTGTATATGACAGTGCCCTCAAAAGTTGTGTTTTTTTACCAAATTACCTTAAGTACAGAAATGTATAATCTTGTTAATTAACAGGCATGGCATATATATTATTTATACTTACTTATCTCGTTAATGCATATATTGTCCCTTCTAGGTAGTTTTCTTGAGATCAAGATTCACTCAGACCTGACAGTAACTGGTGTGACAAGAGGTTCCAATGTCAGTAATAAGTTTTAGTGGCATGACAAGGCACGTGGTAGTAATGAAGAATATTAACATACAAAATGTAGTACATGAGATACACATGTATACGATATAGAAACCATGACAGGCCACGTGTAGTACACGTGTAGACATACATTGATTCAATCGTAGTACATGAATACACAAACATATACGTTATAGAACTGTATTTTTTGCAATTAGATATACATGCTTAAGTATTAGCAGATAAAAAAGTACAATGTAACAAGCAGTTTTATCAAAGTAATGACCATTTCTAATAAATTAACTATATTTAATAAAAATTCTTATTTAAATATTCTGAACATTACCTTCCATTTTTAACTTTGCTTTGACTTTTGTGATAAAAAGGGTGAAATTAAAAATCTTAGTTGTTTAACATTTTAGTACCTCTTTACCCATATTACACAATATACATATTCTATCATTCTTTTGCAACCGTCTCAAATCTTTCCGGTTCTACCGCGTACCTTAAAATTGGAAGTTCTAAATTTACAGAACATTTTTTTAATCTTTAATTTTTCAGCGTATCAAATAATCTTTCTTGTTTGTTTGATTAATTAACGTCCTATTAACAACTATGGTCCATGTAAGGACGGCTCCATGTATGCGGTGTGTTTGCGTGTATGTTGGTGCGAGGTGCTGTTTTGGGGAGACTTGCGGTAATATTCCATGTTGTGTCTTCTTTGTGATAAGTGGAACTATTGCCCTTAAGTAATTTTCTAAACCAAAGTTGTGTTGAAAAGTAATTTAATCATTTCCTCTAGAATTGATAGTTTTTCTATATTCAACTTAACCAGTGCTGTATAAATGGTCTTTTCAATTTTTGTTTAACTTCGTTCTATAAAAATTTAATATTTGGCATAACATTTTTCTGATATGAACCAAGATTGACTTTACCGGATATTTATTAAAAGTATTTTAGATAAACTGATCATGTTAAAATGCATTTGTCCTGTTCCGTTGAATTAAATACTTAAAACCTATATATACGGCTTGATCATTATTTTCAATTACAAATCAACATATACCAAATTTTGGCCATTCTAAATCTAAACTCAATTCTAGTGAGTATCTTTCCAGATTTCTCCATATACCATAAAATTGCCGTGCGTTTTCTTTTACAGAATTGTAATGTTTCTTTTTCAAAGAATTGTGTGTTCTCATTAACCCCATATTTCGAATAATAGTGGCCAATTGCCCTAACCCAGCTGTTGAGGATAATGAGTACAGTTATATGATGCGTATAGAAGGACAGTATACACACATATAAAACATTGCTACGTGGCCATAATTCTTAAAACTCTAATGGGCATTGTCAAAATACATGTTATATTGAATAACAATTGGAGAAGAGCAAGATCATAATGTTTGAAGAAAACAGGAGAATGTCTCAACGAATTCTAGATTCAGTTACTATACCCGCTTCAATCCGAATCAATTGAAAATATTTGAAACTTCTATATGAGTATTATAAGGCCCTAATTAAAGTGTGCAGTCAAATATACATGCCAATCAGTTAAATTTTAAAAAAATATAAAATCGAAAACCATATTGGGTAAGGAGTTAATCAGAACGGCACATATCATGACCT